>JAOTOL010001550.1:0-277500 GCA_034440575.1 Imbricaverruca yamaguchii | reverse complement strand
ATCCCGTTGCGGTGTAGAAGAATATCAACACAATCATCGTAATGTTGAGCCAACAGCTGTGAATGAAAGACTGAATCCGATGTTTTGCGTAGATCAAAATCACGCCAATTGAGAACGCAACATTGTTATCGATAACAATGTTTGTCCGATCTGACAAATGTATACTGAAGCACATATGCGGTATAATTGTATACCGTACATATGCTTCTGGAGAACCAGAGTGAGCCTACGACGACGAGGTGTGTTTGTAGTAACGTGTGTACTGCTGGAGGCTGGGCACAGGTCCCACCTCGGCTTTCGTTCACATCTTTTCAACAGCGTGAACTGAAAAGCGTCCGTCTTGTGAGGATGCTGGTGGTATGTGTGTCCCATGTCATGCGAACAACCTGTAAGGGATGCACGGAGAAGGACGGGCGCGATCGATGACCCGTGAAAAGGATGCCGGCGAGGGTGATTGAGGTGTCGGAGTTATCCGCCGGCATATTAACTACAGGGCCGACGCGGCCGCCAGCGGTGCCACCGCAGCGCCACCGGACCATCCATCATGTCGAGCTGTCCCCATTACCGGAGCGGCGGCCGGCACCAATGCAAAATGAGCACAGCCCACTTGTGAATACATCGCAGCTCCTTGCAGCTTGGATGCACTTTGGCGCGGGGATGTAAGTTTTACCGCACGCATCGGCGGCATACAGTGCAGTACTGTGTACGGACCATCGGCGGCATACAGCGCAGTACTGTGTACGGGCCATCAGTGGCATACGGTGCAGTACCGCGTAGAGGTCATTGGTGGCGTACAGTGCAGTACTGTGTACAGGTCATCAGTGTCATACAGTGCAGTACTGTGCACAGGTCATCGGTGGCATAAGGTGCAGCATTGTGTGCAAGCCATCGGTGGCCTACGGTGCAGTACCGTGAACAGGTCATCATTGTCATGCAGTGCAGCACTGTGTGCAGTCGTCGTAACCAACGTGGCCAGTGCAATGGGGTACTGGTATGCAATGCCCCCTGGGCGACAAAACTACCTTGAACTTTGGATGCTCATTGTACAGAAATTGCCTCAACTGTGACCTATACTCTGCCATGGATCCGCACGTTCCTCCGCCTGTGAAAACCATTAGTCACTAGGTAATGCATGTTGTTCTACTGATCGGCTAATAGGACTGAGCGGAACTGGGACGGGGTACAGCCCAACTCCCTCTCTCGGCTTAACTCTCCGAACTCTGAACGCCGACCTGGCGGCGTCCCACGAGCTTCACCACGATCCGACATTACCACGCCGTCCATTTACCTTCAGCACTGGGCTGAGGGTTGTCAGGGACGTGAACCAGATTGTAACGGTGGTGGCGCACGGGGCACGTACAAGCTACAAGAAATGTAAATGAATATCGAAACTTTGTAATTAAGAAATGTGGGTTCGGGCTGTCAGTCCCCACAGCGCCCTGCCGATCTCTACATGCTGCTTCACCATTTCCCACCTCCCAGTTGTTAATTGGGAGCAATTGTTAATTGCCAATTCTTTCCATGCAAGTTGGAAACATGAAAAGCATGTTTTGGCCGAAGCATCATCATACAATTTTTTATTCTAACTTTCAACTTCTGACTCTTAGTTTTCTAACTTTCGAATTAACGTTTGAAGGCCAATTCTCAGATTTATATTACGTCAGTCAAATAATTGTTAAGATTTAGTCAGCATTCGTGTATTTGCGGTATGCCATTTTACTCTGCATACTTCATAAACAGGCAGATATTTTAGCGATTTATATTCAGGCTGTTCCTAGTCGGTTAGTACCTCCTTTATAAGCCATCAGTGTTGTAACATGTAATGCGTACGACTTGGAATATGAGGAAGCATAGCAAACCACGACATCGTTTAATCACTCGCTAGTATCACCGGAGCACATATTTTGATCCATAAGATCTCCAAATCATATCGCATCTGCACTTTGTTGCAGATGTTTGCAACATGTGCTGATCAAACGTAGAAGTCTGAGAATTCGCACAATGGTGTCGGTAGCTGCCCGGTTGTTGCATGAACGTTGTATGTTACATCAGCTTTTAGAGTTATTCATTATTTAATTATTCATACTATCTTGCTTACTGAACAACAATGTCTCCTGACATACATTTTGGTAATACCAAAAATCTTGATATCGTATGGTTTTGGTTGAAGCAATTGTAGCCAGTCCTCTAAAAAGCATGTACTAATCACTCTGAATAGTTAGATTTCAGTCCGTTATGTCTTTGCAATTAAGTTGAGCATGGCGATGTTACAAGTCTGTATCAGTGTTTTGTACGGAAACAACTGTGGCGATGAAATGTGTCGCCCGGGCAGACTTTGAGACTGGCTGACCGTGTTATTATCCGCCCAACTGCCGCCGGCAGCTGCAGCCGCTTTTGCCAGCTGACTGGCCGGCCGTCAGCTGCTCGGCCAACTTGTCTGAGCCGCGGCGGCGCGGCGCCGTCGACATTAATCCGGACGTCGTGTGCCAAGAGCACTGGCAGGCCCGTCTGGTCCCGATCCCCGCAGGCCTCGTCGGCTCAAAATGGCCGCCCGCCTGATTGCAAGGACGCACCCGCACGGGCGCATCAAGGGTCGCTCGGCGCGCCGGGATCGCATCCGACGCGCGCCGGCGGCGAACCGGCCTGGGAGAACGTTGCCGATACTGTGCGGCCTCGTGTCGAGTTGGAGCTCATCTCGTCCTTGTTTGTTGGCCTGGACGCGCCTCTGGCGAGCTTCTGATTCGCGCCGCTGGTAGTACCGTGTCGACGCTGGCTGATGGCCGTGATCAGCCACGTTCAGCGTCGCGCCGCGGTCGGGCGACGTCTCGACGGTGGGTCGGCGGTGGGCGTGGGAGGCCGACCCGGCGCCTCCCGCCGCGTGACCATTGGCGACCGGTCCCCGGCACCTCCCGCCGCCATAGCGGGGAGCGTCCCGACGGTCGGCCGGCGGCGACCGTCGGCGGCCGGTCGGGCACCTCCCGCCGCCGTACCTGGGCGCAGTCGTGACGTGCCGTGACGTCACACGTGACGCGCGGCGCCGCCACGGCGAGTTCAGCGCCGGCCGCCGCGTCTAATGGGCCAAGTTGGCGCGGCTCCGACGGCGGCGATGGGCGGCAAGACGAACGGTGCTTACCGCAGCCGCCATTAGCCGGCCGAGGCGCGGCCAAGTCGGCTGCTAGAGGCGGCCGCGTGCCGTCAGGTTCCCCAGCAACTGTTGCTTCCGACTGCACTTACCCGCCGGCTGACTGAGCAACGACACAATCACATACCCAGAGCCGTACAAGTTGACGGTGAACAGTTCTCAGGTATTGTCCACGAACGCGTGAACGGATAAGTGATGTTCTGCCTTCGCCACCCGCTGCCGGCATCTCGACACCTTTTAATGAATGCGTGTGAGAACCGAGAAACGTTCGCCGGCTTCATGGGAAGCCCTGCTGCAGGCGTTGAGGCGCCAGGCGACAGGGTGATGCCGTGCGTTGAGGAAGAGTTTGCAGAGCTCAACACCTGGCTCTGTGCGGTACGGGGTTCCGAGCATCAGCACCTGGCGCTGTGCAGTAAGGAGTCTGAAATCTCTGTACCTGACGCTGGAATCGCTGCCACGTGGCACGCTTCGTATTGATCAAAGCGGCTGCAGTTGACGTTGGATGAGAACCAACGCTTTCTGGTGGAGAGAGAGAGAGAGAGAGAGAGAGAGAGAGAGAGAGAGAGAGAGAGAGAGAGAGAGAGAGAGAGAGAGAGAGAGAGAGAGAGAGAGAGAGAGAGAGAGAGAGAGAGAGAGAGAGAGAGAGAGAGAGAGAGAGAGAGAGAGAGAGAGAGAGAGAGAGAGAGAGAGAGAGAGAGAGAGAGAGAGAGAGAGAGAGAGAGAGAGAGAAGAGAGAGAGAGAGAGAGAGAGAGAGAGAGAGAGAAGAGAAGACAGGAAGAGAGAGATATTGAGGAAGAGGGAGAGTGAGTGGGAGAGGGAGAGGGAGAGGGAGAGGGAGAGGGAGATGGAGATGGAGATGGAGATGGAGATGGAAATGGAGATGGAGAGGGAGAGGGAGAGGAAGAGGAAGAGGAAGAGGGAGAGGGAGAGTGAGAGGGAGAGGGAGACAGACAGACAGACAGACAGACAGACAGACAGATAGAGGGGAAGAGTGAGCCCGAAAGGACGATAGAGCGAGTATCTGACAGGTGTGCTCGGAACTCCTATACACCACGGTCGTCCAGTTCTACGCATGGCGTTTATTGCGAGGCTCGGAACTACTATGCACCACGGCTATCCAGCTCTCACTTACTGCGCGGCTCGTGTCTCATTCCCAGGCACTTCGGCCCCGCCTATGAACTCATGTCTGCACTGACGTCGGGCCCACTAAAAGTGTAGCGGTCGTCAGTCGGTGAGCTGACGGGCCGAGTTGATGGCAAGTTCGCGGACCGAGTTGATGGCGAGCTGTCGGGCAGAGTTGATGGCTAGTTGATGACCGAGTCGATAGCGAGCTTGCGGGCCGAGTTGCTGGCGAGTTGGTGGCGAGCTGGCGGGCAGAGTTGATGGCGAGCTGGCGGGCCGAGTTGATGGCGAGCTGGCGGGCCGAGTTGATGGCGAGCTGGCGGGCAGAGTTGATGGCGAGCTGGCGGGCCGAGTTGATGACGAGCTGGCGGGCCGAGTTGATGGCGAGCTGGCGGGCCGAGTTGATGACGAGCTGGCGGGCCGAGTTGATGACGAGCTGGCGGGCCGAGTTGATGGCGAGCTGGCGGGCCGAGTTGATGGCGAGCTGTCGGGCAGAGTTGATGGCTAGTTGATGACCGAGTCGATAGCGAGCTTGCGGGCCGAGTTGCTGGCGAGTTGGTGGCGAGCTGGCGGGCAGAGTTGATGGCGAGCTGGCGGGCCGAGTTGATGGCGAGCTGGCGGGCCGAGTTGATGGCGAGCTGGCGGGCCGAGTTGATGGCGAGCTGGCGGGCCGAGTTGATGGCGAGCTGGCGGGCCGAGTTGATGACGAGCTGGCGGGCCGAGTTGATGACGAGCTGGCGGGCCGAGTTGATGGCGAGCTGGCGGGCCGAGTTGATGACGAGCTGGCGGGCCGAGTTGATGACGAGCTGGCGGGCCGAGTTGATGGCGAGCTGGCGGGCCGAGTTGATGACGAGCTGGCGGGCCGAGTTGATGGCGAGCTGACGGGCAGAGTTGATGGCGAGCTGGCGGGCCGAGTTGATGGCGTGCCGGTAGAGCCGGGACCGCATCTCACGTGACTGATCTTTGATTGAACTGTACGATCTTCCGCAGACCTTTTACGAGCGAGGCCGGCAGATGGTCGGCCGAGAGTGGTCGGCTTTCGCCTCTTCCGCGCAGCCAGCACCCCTTTAGCTGAACTAGAGACCGCTGACGGGAGTTTCATGCTGGTGCTGCCACCGGCACGACTGTCTATCTCCCGGAAATATGGCACCGGCCGGGCGTCGTGTGCACCTTGTGCTGGCTGGTGTCCGTCGGCGCAGTGATTCCAGGATGGCCGATTAACGTGGCATGGTTTTGGTATCAGATAGTCGAACCAGGTGCATGGGACTGATATTCATCCCGCTCAACATTGACCAAATTTAAGCAATATCCTTCTTCATTATCACTTCGAAAAGTGATCACCAGAGCAGTCCCTGTTTTCGGAAACAAGCCTCTATGCCGGTCGTAGGAGCGGTGAGCCTGACGCAACTGTGTCACAAAGGCATCCACCCGCCGCACGGGAAGCCCTCCGTCACATTTCAAAACCTCCGGCATCAGCTGAATGGTGTGCGCGGCGAGGTGCCGCCGCCAGCGACAGGAGCCGAACGATGAAGCTGGCCGACACGCAACGTGTGCTCGCCGCGCTGGCTCTCGTCCAATCACCGTGCACTTTGCGGCCCCGGACAGCCCATGTTTGCATGCAGCAGCTCAATGCGATGTCATTCAGATCAATACCGGCGTGGCACTTGAAGCACGCACTGGCGCACTGTAGACCTGTGCTGGCACCCAGCCGCGGACTATCGCCGGCGATCGGCTGGTGGGTGGCGGGGTTAGCGCGGCCACAGCTCATACAGTACACCGTACCCACGCCACCTGCTGACCCGCGCTGGAATGAGCGACACCACTGTGTGTCCCGAAAAGTGCTGGCTCGAATCGAGGTAGAACTGCGATAATCGGAGGAAACGGGATGAAAGAGAGGGAAAGGTGGCACGTCGTTGAGAAGCGCACGATACTTCTGTTTGGCATGTGCTTTCTTCCTCTTTGGATAGTCAGTTATATCTTGCTGGATTTTTACACAGCAACAATGTTTGTTTTATTGGTTGGTTCACGACACACGTTATGCACATTCACGGCTAATGGCACCACCCACACTGTTTCGCCGGTGGGCCGCGGGATTGGGAAATGTCCTGAGTGGCGCTAGAGTCGAACCTGGGACCTTTGGTACCCATAGCCCGACACCTTAACCACTCGGCCATTCCTTGCCCCACACAACAACAATGTATTTTTGTTTTCACGGACTTTCATCTGTGGTTGTATCCCAATGGTCTGGGAAGAACCGATAATTACTTTCGTGCACTTTCTGGAAGGTAATAGGGGTGGTGATTTGCTTGTACAAAACGCATTTCATGTTGCCAGTGTAATACATATCCAATCAAAGCTTTATTATCACACTGCAAAAATATTTCAACTTCTCCGAGTCGCTCAAGTATTAGATGTAGATATATAATGGGTGGGAAAATACGTCCAGAGGGAACATCTAAGCTAGGAAAATGTAGCATGCTTATTTTTCGCTTGCCGATAGAGAGGATAGACCATCCTTAATATTCGCCAGCGGCTATAATACAATTGATCAAGAACGAAAGCTTCTTGTAGAAAGGTTTCAACTAGCTGTACAAAGTGTAATCCCTCATGTGTTAGGGACACATGTGTATGTGCCCCTTAACAAGCAACTGCATTTCCGTTGTGTTCCAGTGTGCAGGTAACTGCCCACCATGTCGCCGACTTCGCAGCTAATCTCGCACCTGTAGCACTGTCATGAGGTCATGTCTAGGCGCGGGTGCTGATGCTGGTGCTGGTGCTGGTGCTGGTGCTGGTGGGGGGAGCCGCTCTGGACGGCTTGGGCTTGGCCGCGTGACGGGCAAGTTGACGACGAGGTCACGACCTACGTGCTGTGTTTTCCGGTCTCCGCACCCAATCGTCTGGGTGGAAGGCGATCGTATTAATCAGCCGCCGAAGCCGACCCATATATCAACCGTGGCTTTCTGATGGCGATTCCCCGGCACCGTAATGTCCCCATGAGAACTGGATAATGGAACCACTTGAAGTCGAGTCAGACCATTGGGGGCCTCCTTTATAGTGTTAAATTTGACCTTTGCTCGCTGCGCCCGGTCGGACGTCACAAAAGTGTCGTCTCGACGCGAGGTCGCACTGAACCGACTGGCTCACCTGGGTCAGGTCCAGAAGTCTTTCGGCTCGGATATTTGGGCTCGCTGATGCATTATGGTAAAGAGAGATCATGCATCACGATAAAATATATTATCACTGCAATATCCCTGCGGCGCTATCGCAACATTAATTTTCACCGGGCCGGAATTTCATTTGTCGGGATATTTCTGCGACCAATATTAGGGCTTCGTTGTTCAACTGGACAGAAGTCAGATTGAACAGATACAAACGGAACGGACGCGCCGGACAACTTCGCCAATCGCTGCGGCCGCGCGCGGGCGGTGCCGAGTCGGACAACTTGGCCGGCAGATAACGACCGCTGGGTCAGCGACTGCGCCCGGCCGACGCACACCATCAGCGCCCATTGTCAGCGGTGCGGTGGGCGTCTCGGTGCCGCCGCCGCGCCGCCAACTGGCCCGCGCCGAACGTGGCAGCCGCGCCTCGTCAGTGGGCGTGATTTGTGATCAGAAATGAGGCGGTCAGGAGCGGCGAGGCTCGTGTCGACGCGCGGACCCCGCGTCGTCTCTCCTGGCGGAGCGTCGCTAGGCGTGGTTTGTGATCAGGAGTGAGGCGTTCAGGAGTGGGATGGCGCGTGTCGTGAGGTCCGGACCTGGCGCCGTCTCTCCTGGCGGAGCGTGAGTTCCCCGCCTCGTGTTTGCGCCCGGTTACCGATGTCACGCCGAGGGAACTAAGGAAGAAAGAGAGAGAGATAGAGAGAGAGAGAGAGAGAGAGAGAGAGAGAGAGAGAGAGAGAGAGAGAGAGAGAGAGAGAGAGAGAGAGAGAGAGAGAGAGAGAGAGAGAGAGAAAGAGAGCGAGAGAGAGAGAGAGAGAGAGAGAGAGAGAGAAGGAGAGGGAGAGAGAGAGAAAGAGAGAGAGAGAGAGAGGGAGACGGAGACGGAGACGGAGACGGAAGATCGATGGAGATGGAGATGGAGATGGAGATGGAGATGGAGATGGAGATGGAGATGGAGATGGAGATGGAGATGGAGATGGAGATGGAGATGGAGATGGAGATGGAGATGGAGATGGAGATGGAGATGGAGATGGAGATGGAGACGGAGATGGAGATGGAGATGGAGATGCAGATGGGATGTAGATGGAGATGGAGACGGAGACGGAGACGGAGACAGAAACAGAGATAGAGATAGAGACAGAGACAGATACAGAGACAGAGACAGAGACAGAGACAGAGATAGATAGAGGTAGAGATAGAGATAGAGATAGAGATAGAGATAGAGATAGAGATAGAGATAGAGATAGAGATAGAGATAGATATAGAGGTAGAGATAGAGATAGAGATAGAGATAGAGATAGAGAGAGAGATAGAGACATATTGGTAATGGGAAACAGAGGAGGGATATAGAACAATAAGAGAAGACGAATAGAGAGCGATGTATATGTATAAAGAAAGGGGAAATGGAGAGAGAACGAGAAAGAGATGGAGGGAGAGAGGGAGAGCGAGACAGAGAGGGAGGGAGTGGGAGAGAGGAAGGGAGAAAAGAGAAGGTGTAGGGGAGAGGGGAGGGATGCTCGCGTAAGGCCAATGACCAGATGAGCCGTGTCAGCGGCGCTCGCGTCTGACGTGTTCGTCAGCAGTCGGCGGAGCTGGCGCCGCCAGCCAGTGGCCGACTTCCGACCCCGATGTTCGGGGCTAAATCTGGCCGACCTTCTAGCTCACTGTAGGCTGCCGGGGCTGTCGGCGTGGTGCGGACGGCTGGTGTCGCGGCGGCGGTGGTGCCGTACTCGTGACTGGCGCTCATGGAGTCGAGGAGACTCCGGTGCCGGAGAGGTCGCCTAGTGGAAGGACGACACAGACCAGTGCGGTGTTGCCGTGCGGGTACCACTGCATTGGTGCCGCAGGTGTAGGCGGTATCAGTGCAGCCAGACGGAGCGCTGAGTGGCACGCTAGTGTGGTCAGGAGTGATGATGGTGAGTGGAGGCACCGCCATAGGTACGGGATGGGCCACGATCAAGACGAGCCATGATTATTCGCTTTCAAACTGAGGTTAAAATATGCATCGGTGAGAGGCGTGGTCTTTACTGTCAAGGAAAGGGTCTATTCTTACATGCTTCCTTGGTGGCAAGTATGCTGAATGTACGTCAATGTCGACGAAATTGCGAATGCGATATCTGCGTACTCTTCGAAGATCCAATCAATGTGGATTTCTTCAGAAACCTAATCGCGTGGAGGATCGACTCTGGCTCTGTCAATCTGGGTTTCATTTGGGACACATTCACGCGGTGAGCTTTCTGTAAACCCAATCAATGCGCAAACTCTCTGGAGACCTAATCGTTTGGGGGTGTCTTCAGGATGAATTGCTCCGTGCGTCCTCTCGAAATCAAATCAACCAGGAATTTTAAGGGGGCAGATTACCCGTGGAGTCCTTTGGACATCTGGGAGTACCCTGAAAATTATCATGTCCACAGTTCTCCTTAGGACCAATCGTTAGTTGAACATCTGAACGACCAATCGCATAAGGCCGTCGAAGACCAATCAGTCGTGGAGTTCCCTGAAAACCAAATCATCTGGGAATCCGTCTGGGGAACAACCATCTGGAAGATTCTCTGTGAGCACAAGCTGGATAATTTACAGGACAGCCAATTAGTCGGGAAGGCAGTCTGCATTCGCCAAGTCCGACGTACTGGGACAGGACGGACACTGATGTTCTGACGATAGCTTTCGCTTACGAAACATCCACCGGTGTAACTTTGAATTTGTGACACGTGGGCTTCTGTGCCCGCTGAATCTCAGTTGCCAACGGCTGCATGCACTCCGCACACGGATCGAGAGGCGGCTGGCGTGAGATCCGGCAGCCCGTGCGATACTCGGACATCCCCGACCACTCGACAGCGGATGTGGGCAGCGCCGACTGTGCGATACTCGGTCATCCCCGACCACTCGACAGCGGATGTGGGCAGCGCCGACTGTGCGATACTCGGACATCCCCGACCACTCGACAGCGGATGTGGGCAGCGCCGACTGTGCGATACTCGGACATCCCCGACCACTCGACAGCGGATGTAGGCAGCGCCGACTGTGCGATACTCGGACATCCCCGACCATTCGACAGCGGATGTGGGCAACGCCGACGGAATCAAGCCTCAATGTAACGTAGGAAGGCGTCCACTAAAACGGTAGCAGGTTGCATGCTGTGTGGACCATCTCACCGTTGGCTCGGCATCGCAGCTTATCCGCATACCCAGCGAGCAGCACACGCTACACATTTGTCTTCAATCTCCTGAGAGCCCCTGCCCCGCTCTGGGGATGGGCTGATGAATTTCGCTCACAGTTCGTCGTCTCGAAGTGACGTAAGGAATTTTCAAAGCAAACCGGGAAGACGCACGGCAGGCTAAGCTGATGAGTCGCCGGGTATTACGGTACTGAAAGGCGAAGAGGCGAAGCTGGGTGCACGGAAACCTAAGGAATTAGGCGGTAAAGGAACATCAGACTGGGTGGATTACGACGAATCCCGGCGGAGAGGATTCAACAGGGACATAAGACTCGGTTGGGCTGAGTGTTGGGGAGGAGGAGTGGGAGAGGGGGATTAAGCCAAAATGGGTCATAGGTAACGGCGGTTTCGAACTGAGCTAACGAGAGCCTGAGCTGTGCCCACGACAAGCTGAGCGCAGTTCTCGATTGCATGGCTTGAGCTCACGACTACAACCTGGACTTGAGCTAACGGGAGTTAGGCTGGACTGCGAGAACGTGCTCAGGTGGAAGTGGACGTTTTGACGTTTCGGTGCTGCTGAGAACATGGACCAACAGATATGTGATGCGACGGTGGGACGGGGTGGATGCAAACCACAGATGGTATGGCAAATTCCGCTTAAGTGTTCAGCTGAACAAGCTGCAGGTAAATTGGCCGATTACCTTAAAGCTCGTCTCCCTCAAACTCCGAATCAATGTCTTCTGCCTTGACGTTTCACTTACTTTTCATCTTTGCGCTATATGACTTTTCTTCGCAATATGTTGAGTTGTTTTCTACTGGCTACAATTGCCTAGAGGGATGTGGTCTACGACTTCCAGGCACGATCTGCTTTCAAAAATGGTGGCAATTTTTTGTTCCGCACTGCAGGCTACAAACCATATGGGAGTACGCCAGATATATAAATACATAGTTTCGCTAATGAGAGACGTTGTCGTTCACTGTGTCGCGCGTCATTCACTCTGGCGAGTAGGAGTTGAAGACAGGTACAGTAAGGTATTATAGAAGACAAGTGTAAAAAGCTGGCAGTAAACCCCGAGTATTGGGCGGCGTTATTTCTTCGTGAAAGAACATGTTGAAGGCGATGGTGCACTTCCGACTCTGTTGGGAATGAATGGTCATATCACGGCGACCGAGGCGGCATCTGCGACGACAATAAACGGCTTTCCGGGAAATCGTGTATTGTTGGATTATGCTCTTGCTTGCATGCATTTGTTAACTTTGTTAACTCTGTCTCCCTTGAGGCTCCTCACACCTCGTCTCGGGAGGGGGTTGCTGTCGAAGACCCCTTTCTAACTTCCAAACTGGACAGTGCATGAAAGCGAACCGGGAAAAACTATCGGCGAGTAGAGCCAGCAAATAGCCTGGTTTCTATTGGAAAACAATTTTTATTTTGAATTTGGTGTTTAAAAAAAGAAAATGACCTTCAAACAACATTTTACATCTCTATTTCTGGTAGAGACACAAGGATGAAACGCACGTTATTTCAGAGCCAATTGCACAGCATTTATACACGAACAGTTACATTGGTCCACCATGAGCCAAACTTGGTAGTGGCCTTAGGTCATTGTAATTACGTCAAGCACAAATGCAAGACATACGTGGTATAAGCACTGCCAGATTGTAATCATGTGGTAAGCTTTTTTTTGTTGTTGTATAATTTCACCTGTAGGAGTCTAAACCGCATGCTAAAATTGTCATAGGACAATGACATCGGATGACTTTGACCTGAATTATGCTTCATAGTTTTGCAAACTTTCTTCACCAACAGGGTAGTAGAACACTGGAACCAGCTGCCAGAAAACATCGTCAGTAGTATCACATTGGACATCTTTAAAAACAGCATAGACAATCATTATAAGAATAGAGGGCTTGCTTTTCAGTATTACAGGGAGGGCTGATTGACAGATTTGGTGGGCAACTGGTTCAGTGTACAGAGTGCAACCAAGAAGGGCCCTTGTGGCTCATAGTTGCACTTATCTTTTATGTCTTTATATGTCTTTATGTTTCCATTGGGTAATTTAGGCCGCGTGCAATGAACGTTTGATGCAATTGAGGCCATGGGAACTCGGAATGAGCCATAAAAGCAGGAGTGTATTACCAGGCTTTGCCCATTTAAAGCATTTTATCTTGACCCTGCCTCAGGCCACTCGATGTAAGTCAATCAAATTAAAAAAGAGTTCCTTATATGCGCATGCATTGCAAGGGAGAATCCGGTTTGAAGAGCATGTATGTTTCAAAAATTGAAAGCTGGCCCCAAATTGGTCGTGGCCTCCGATCACTGATCCATCTTTTAATATTTAACCGTGATATACGTGTCATAGGCATTGCCTAATTGTAGTCACTGACCAAGCGCTATATCAACATCTTTTCATCTCGTTCAGTTACCACCCTGAAACATTTTTTAGGTCGTCCTATTTGACCTGAACTAGTTCAATGGCCTAGCATTATCGTAGGTTGCAACTTCCACATAGGACGGAACAAAGTTGACGGAAAAGGTATGGACAACATTTTACAACATTAAAACAACGACATTACAACGCTACAAATTGCTAGCTCACGTCATCAAAGGTATGAAGCCACATCAGAGCTAAGCATTGCTTGAAATTTACTCAGCCACCTTGTAACAGCCATGGTCAACACTCGAATGGTGGTTTTCCTGAATGTAATTTCCCCAGTGCTAGCATGATACGATCCGTGTCCACATTTTTTTGTCCAAATTGCTTCCAGGGTGCAATAATGGAAAATATGCCCAAGGTACTTCTCGGATATTGCTAATTAGATAGGCTTGATCACTTGCACATAACTGGCACAGTAATACCCATACATAATGGTTGATGGCACTCACTGTATATGGTATAGCATGCACTATGCACAAAATACAGGATGTATGCGCAACACATTAACCTATATGTAAAATATGTGCCCATATATGCACGATAAACAGCTAGCAAATCAAACGCTCGTGCAGCGCCTCATGGAGTTATATTCTTAAAGTATTTACATTCTGTACGTCAGTGTGCATAATATCCATGCCTGTTGTGAGAAACAGTTCACAACGCTGAGACATCTGCAAGTATGTATTCAAAAACAGAATCATTGCTTTTGAACACACCAGGTAGGTAATGTGATGTACACTTTGGATCTGGCTTAACAAAGGACAGTTTGGCTGAATTTGATTGTGGAGTTATATATATATATATATCCGTTGCTATAAAGTCGCTCAGACACAAATTGTATTTTTTGCTGATTTTTGTGAGACGTGCTGAAGTGCATTGCATGTATCATATTGTACATCCGCATCACACCAGCACGAGCATTAGCATTCACATATTGACCTGATGGCTGCTTTCGATCTAAAATACGAATAATTTCTTTCAGTAGTTCGGGAGGTAAAATGCAATAAGGTGCTTCCTAGAGCACAATTATCGGTATTCAAAAGAACCCTTCAGAAAGCAGTGTGCCTTCGAATGAACCCCAGTATGCAAAGCAAATTCTCCAGCGTGGCTCCAGATTAGATGCAAAGTGGACTATGGGCTTAAATTGTAGCTCGTTCTGCCTACACAGCTCACGGTCCACGCCGCCATTTACTGCAGTCTAACGTATATATCTAGGCGTTTGTGGAACGTTCTGAATCTGCTTTCAAATATCCGGCGCAATAACAGAATAAACCTCTCAGCTTCCACTGTAGCATATCTCCGGCTCCATGGATCCCTGCAGCGCAGACTCGATATGGCGCATTGTTCCTGGAATGGTTGAAGCCACCTGAAGGTCTTATCCCAGTGCATTAATATGAGCCAATTACATTTGTCATCCGTCGGAAATATCCATATTGCGCTAAGGGTGTTGACACTACGTTCGCTTGCATTTGGAACTGTAGGCTGTCTGTACAGTACCTATTAAGAGACTGGTGGTAGCCAGGAATAGCCAGTAATAGTCAGCCAGTAATAGCCAGCCAGTAGTAGCCAGAGAGTAATAGCCGGCAAGTTTTGGCCAGTAGTAGCCAATAATAACCAGTAGTTGTCAATAGTAATGGCCACTAGTAGCCGGTCAGTAATAGCCAGCAAGTAGTGGCCAGCAGTAAGCCAAGCAGTATGCCCGAGCTATTTTCCATCTGATGTGTCTATGCGCGGTATCTGGTTCCCGTGAATGTGGGTCTGACATATTATGTCTCTTGACATTTGCAGAAACAAATATCATTGTGTGAGCAAAACTTTACTAGGCTGTTAAATGTCATCCCCTGACACAGACTTATTAGGTTTTAAGTAGTCATTCAGAGCCACTTCCGACAGGCATGCTACTGGTGACCTTGCGCTGACTTGAGATCATCAACGATATATACTCAGAATTGGCTATAGTTGTCTGACCGATGCGCCAGTGTTGCCATAGTATATCAAAATACCTCCATACATTGTTTGTCGAAACATGTATGGGCTCCAGACCCATGCTGCCATGTGATATACTGCATCGTAGCAGAACACCACTGCATCCCCACGGCTCTGGATTTCCTCAAACATTCTGACGAATGTCACTGTCAGTTTGCAAAAAAAATTACAAGGTTCACATGCCCTGAATGCAATAGTAATGCATTTGATTTCATACAGTTGAAGATTTAATCGTCCGTCTTCAATTTGGCATTGCCTAGAATGCATTGTCACTTACATTCTGTTCTAACATAGCTATTTTTGTATATCATTGTTCATATTTGCGGTAGTTTATAGCAAAATTCAAATGAGATCCCCGTTAATAATTTCAGTTGACTTGTGTCAGATGAAATTCAGTCAGAACATTAAGTTGCATAGCACCATCTGAAGGAGAGTTTCAGTCGATAGTCATCACTTTTCATTCTCATTCGCAAACATTTGCAAGACTTCCACGCACTCTCGGCCAATGATACGACTCGGAACAACCACTTGTTTGACGAAAAACAAGTGGTTGTTCAATTCGCTATTTGAACCGATAGACGTTTTCCTTTTACTATTTTAAACAACCGAAATTCATTGTTCGTTTCACTACTTTGAATGTCTGGAGTCGATTGTTGGATTTGCCGTTTTAAGTATCAGTGATTGATTGTTTACTTTTTAAATACAGGCCGAAAACTGTACTTTCATTGCCTCAATGTTTGCTCGAGTTGGCAGACATGTAGTCAATTACCTCTCTGACGACCAACCCAGAAAATGGGCACTAGCACGACTGCCCGCGTTTTCTTACTAGACCAGAGACAATTCTGTTGGCAAAGGTAGTAGGTCTGCATAAAAAAGATTGTGCTACTGAGAAAGCCACCTGATACGCAAAGCTTCGGCTGCGACTTTTCGGCTCCAACTTTTTGTTTTGGTCCTTATTTGCCTCTGGTTGGTGTTTGCCCCATGCCAACCAGCCCGTTGACAACATTCCAATTAGAGGAGTGAGGAGGATGGGTTCCGAAGGGAGTTCGCTGCCCTGTGATGGGATATTGCGAGTGGTACCTTAGCTGCAACTGCTGTTCTTTAGCTGACTTCCCAGCCACGCTTTAGATCGGACTTAAAGCAAGAAACAATTGGAAACTTTCCGAATTCGGCCGTGACCTACATATATAGGATAATTTTCTCCGATCATAAAGCACCAAGGAAATTGTGGTCAAATTTAAGTGTGCTTGAGCTTTTTGGCTATCAAAGCCAGCTCCGAGTCCCATGATTGGTTTGTAATATGTACAAGAACAGAGCTACTGAGTCGCCTTGCACTGGCAAGTCAAATAACATATTGTGTTGCATGGCCGACCAAGATTCTAAGTCAGCACAGCACCGGGACGAAACCGAATCATATCTAAATATGGCTGACAGTGTGGCGTCAGACTGTAACTGAATATGGCTTGTGGTATGGTGTATCTGCTCGACAGTGTGGTGTCGGACCGAAACTGAACTTGGCCTGTAGTATGGTGTCGGACCGAAACTGAATATTGCCGGTAGTGTGGCGTCGAACCGAAACTGAATATTGCCGGTAGTGTGGCGTCGAACCGAAACTGAATATTGCCGGTAGTGTGGCGTCGAACCGAAACTGAATATTGCCGGTAGTGTGGCGTCGAACCGAAACTGAACATGGCCTGTAGTGTGGTGTCGGACCAAAACTGAATATTGCCGGTAGTGTGGCGTCGAACCGAAACTGAATATTGCCGGTAGTATGGCGTCGGACCGAAACTGAACATGGCCTGTAGTGTGGCGTCGGACCGAAACTGAATATGGCCTGTAGTATGGCGTCGAACCGAAACTGAATATGGCCTGTAGTGTGGCGTCGGACCGAAACTGAATATGGCCTGTAGTATGGTGTCGGACCAAAACTGAATATGGCCGGTAGTATGGTGTCGGACCAAAACTGAATATGGCCGGTAGTATGGTGTCGGACCGAAACTGAATATGGCCTGTAGTATGGTGTCGGACCGAAACTGAATATTGCCGGTAGTGTGGCGTCGAACCGAAACTGAATATGGCCGGTAGTATGGTGTCGGACCAAAACTGAATATGGCCGGTAGTGTGGCGTCGGACCGAAACTGAACATGGCCTGTAGTGTGGCGTCGGACCGAAACTGAATATGGCCTGTAGTATGGTGTCGGACCAAAACTGAATATGGCCGGTAGTATGGTGTCGGACCGAAACTGAATATGGCCGGTAGTATGGCGTCGGACCGAAACTGAATATGGCCTGTAGTATGGTGTCGGACCAAAACTGAATATTGCCGGTAGTGTGGCGTCGAACCGAAACTGAATATGGCCGGTAGTATGGCGTCGGACCGAAACTGAATATGGCCTGTAGTATGGTGTCGGACCGAAACTGAATATGGCCGGTAGTATGGCGTCGGACCGAAACTGAACATGGCCTGTAGTGTGGCGTCGGACCGAAACTGAATATGGCCGGTAGTGTGGCGTCGGACCGAAACTGAATATGGTCGGTAGTGTGGCGTCGGACCGAAACTGAATATGGTCGGTAGTGAGGTGTCGGCGACGGCAGCTCCCGTCGACGGCCGAGGCGGCAGCCCGCCCAATGGGAGGCCGACCGGGCCGCCGCTCCAGCCCGCACCGCCGTGATTTTTCATGAGCGCTGACAGGTCGAGCGCGGCCTGATGGCATTTTGAAAGCGATCGCGGCACCAGCGATTGGAGGTCGGCGGCACCAATAGGTTGCGATCTGCCGACTTCGCGGGGCGCATGATGTTGATGGTAAGCACCCAATCGAATTCCCCGGCTCGCCGGGCGTAGTCTCATCTGTTTACTGGGCCTGAAGTCGAGATCGCGCGCGAGTTTTCAGATCGGCGGAGGCGACGGAATGTTCAAAGGAATCTGCGGAGGCGAGACGAAGCGAGGCATATTTGAATATTTGCTAAGCTCGGCTTTCCCTACCTCAGATTTCTGCTCTGGTTTCAGTTCAGTCATATCGATTGGTCGGCACGGACACATCGCCAGAGGAGCTGAGCCGTGTGTGAGAACCGACACGTGACAACCAGAGACACCTCATGTGTCGGCCACAGTGTGTGAGAACTGACATGTGACACCAAGTGACACCCCACGTGTCTGGCAGTGTGAGAGAATCCACACATGACATCCAGAGACACCTCACGTGTCGGCCACAGTGTGTGAGAACTGACATGTGACACCAAGTGACACCCCACGTGTCTGGCAGTGTGAGAGAATCCACACATGACATCCAGAGACACATCACGTGTCGGGCGGTGTGCGATAGCTGACACGTGACACCCAGCGACACCTCACGTGTCGGGCGGTGTGTGATAACCGACACGTGACACCCAGCGACACCTCACGTGTCGGGCGGTGTGTGATAACTGACACGTGACACCCAGCGACACCTCACGTGTCGGGCGGTGTGTGATAACTGACACGTGACACCCAGCGACACCTCACGTGTCGGGCGGTGTGTGATAACTGACACGTGACACCCAGCGACACCTCACGTGTCGGGCGGTGTGTGATAACTGACACGTGACACCCAGCGACACCTCACGTGTCGGGCGGTGTGTGATAACTGACACGTGACACCCAGCGACACCTCACGTGTCGGACAGTGTGTGAGACCCGACACGCGACGCCCTCACGTGCCGGGCGGTGTGACGGTGCGGCCAGCTTGCGTATCCGGTGTGGCGGGCGATTGTGGTGAGTGACGATCGCGTGACGCCCAGGTGACGCTGTGACAGGTGACGCTGGCGCCGATGTCACACGTGGTGCCCGCCACGAGGCAGGTTCGGCCGCCGCTCTTTGTCGTTGTGCAGCGACTGGAAGAACTCGCGTCACATGCCACTCTATCTCGAACTAATGACACACCGTTTTCAACCAAATAGTTGTACCGGTGGATTTATTTGCTGTGTCTGGCTATTTGTTCCCCTGGGGACTACCTGGGCACGTCTCGAGAGTGCAGTGTGTGAGGATGTCCAACTGCATCATGCCTCGTTAGTTCCATGCCATCTTGCCTACGTCATTGCCTATGTCATGAGAAGGCTATGGCATTGGTCTACATTGGCGATACTTGCTGCTACATCTCTATATTTATGTTTTTTGAAGGTAAGCTTTGAACATCATTCAATTGAACTATGCGCTCTGATGAGGCCAATAATTAATCAAATAAGCCGACGCTGGAGCCAAATGTCAACAAGCACGACTACATAATTATGTTATTCTGCTTGCAAATAATCTGGATATTCGGTGACGAATACGACTTAAGTAAATACCAGCCAAACTATGCAGCTATGTTAAGCATGATGAAACAGGGAACAGGAATAGTCAGATTGCTGCGTATATTTATAGCAATATTTTGTTCAGGAATGAAATTATAATTGAAATCGATAGCCTCGGATCGGACGCCAATTTGAAGGCACCGTGCTGGATAGGATGCTGCATTGAAGGTTCGTCGCAATAGCATCACGTCAGGTCACGTCGGCTGGACGCCACTAGAAGCAGTCCCTAAAAGAAGGAAGCAAAAAGTAACGTTCCAAAAAGTATAGGTGATGTTTTTTTAATGTTCGAGCTAAATGTGGCGATGACCCGTTCCCATCCCATCCTCTCATACACACCTCTCACACCCTCTCATGCGTACACCTTGTATTCCAAACCGGCGCCGTCCGGACTGGCAACTACTTGGTACTTGACAATCTGTCAACATGTCGACAACTCTAGAACTCAAGACCAGGAACTCATCTCAGCTCTGTTGATTTCTCCTCGTTTATGTTCAAGACACCATTCAACTACGCTTCTCGTCGCTCTCCTCAAGCCAACTATGCTATTCCTTTCTTGTCTACTATCCTTAACTCACTACTCCTTGCTCTGCACTGTCCTACCACTAAGCCTTGCAAAGCCATACCCTTAACGTGACACACAACAAAAACCGACATCACCAACACCGTGGCAGGCTGGCCAAGCACAACACACACACACACACACACACACACACACACACACACACACACGCATGCAAGTATTCTTTAATCAATTCTAGGCTGATGGGTGTTTTCCGGGGTTTCCGAGCATGCCCCGTGATAATTTATACCATGCTAATCATTCTGTGATTGACGGTGCTCTCCAATATTCATGCGGCAAACGTTTGGCAGGAAAATTCCTCAGCAAATGGATATGCCGTGTTCTAACAGACCAACATCTGGCTAACAAAAGCCGCCATGTATGTGGCCCTTGCTTCCTCATCACGGTGCTGTATGCTACGGCGCTATTTCTCGCTTAACTCTGAGCTCCATCGAACCCGCATGGTTGTTCAAATGTCAGTCGCTCAACGATATGTAAAATGCGATTACAGTATCGGGGGAGCTACCTTACATAGTTATTTCACCACCATCGCTCCACCAGTGGTGGAACTTTTTGACCGGAGCTCTCAGTTCTTCATTGAGGCTCGATATCTGCAAGGCCCCCGGTGCTCTATTGCGTTATTGTCGTTTAGTCCCCGGGCCGACAGTTATTGCCTATCCAGCAGGTGTAGGCAGCATTGATTTGCTCTGAAAAGCATGCAGGCATCACAGACAGTTGCCATGACAACTGTGTCGCGGACCAGGTCAATACTTGAACCCAGGTATTACACCATGGTTTGCTGCCGGCAATGTGCTCCGCCGGCATTGATGGAAGTAAATATGCCGGAATCGGGCGTGTGCGGATGCATCCAATGGACGGATTACGTAGCTGCTGCACATTTGCATTGCAGGCAATCTCGGAGATAATTGGATGAAAAGGAGAAGTTGCAACACCGCACATAATGCACGAGGAACGATCCGTACACGTACACACATCCTTCCCCCGACACACACACACATGTACACCCAACACATTTCGTCCCAGGTTCTTGTCACGAACACGTTCGACTCTCTTTTTAGCACGTGGTGAATTGGGTTCGCATAAGCTGTCCATAAGACGTGATGTGACCGGAAAATTTCCTGCCGATATCGAATACTTCACGGTGTTTGATGTTGGGGTTCTGGCAATCGCAGTCCGACGGAAACGGCAGCGCGATGGAGATATATCGCGACAGTGATGAAAGATGCAATCACCACGACTAGAATTATCTGACATTGATGATGTCATCACTCAGAGGGAGTCCTATTAAAATGGAACACTAGACCAGAGCTAGTCCCATTAGCGTGGACCGCCACCGCGTGCAACTGACTCCCGTATGTAAGATTCGCACACAACTTGTCTAGACGAGACTAGGACGAACACCTCATCTCGGCAACCGCCTCACGCGCCCCCATATTCGCACCTCTGCTGCCAACCATAACTGCGCAAGCCGTAGCAGAGTGAAATTGGTAAAGGAAAATTGCACTTTTGGAATTTGCACATTTATGGAACTTAAGTACACGAGGATATAATGTGTATTGCATGCTGTGTTTTGCTGTCCTTGGCATATATTCCTGAGCGAGGAGAAATGACTCTAAAAAATATGACGACTGTCACCCTATGCCCATCACATGGGTGAATGAGACACAATCTGACTTCTTCTTCATCTATTCTACCAGTAAGCACGATCGGGTCGACCTGGAAATGCGCACATGATATTGCCTATTCGAAACGAATAGTGCATGTTGAGCGGCACGTTATCTTGCCCGTTATCTTGGCCATCCTACTGATGTGATTGCTCTTCGAGCTCTACTTTCCCTGGGCTTAGCCGATGACGCCCATGGTGGTCCTTCCTGCTGCCTCTCTCCAGTAGTAACCAACCTCCCTGCTACCACTCTCTAGTGGTAACCACGGTAGCCCCTCCAGCTACCCCTCTCCAGTGGTGGCAGGCGGTCAGTGAGACACACCGCCAATCAGGCCTGACATTGCAATTCATTCTATCTTCCCCTGGGCACCATCATCAGTGGAGAAAGATCGTCTGACCTTTGCCGGGTGGGTCTGGGCACTGACGTTGAGGCACGGGTCAGATGGTAGAGGGTGCAACGGTCACCACAGCACCCTTGGGTACCCCTGGGCTGCCAGAAAACACATGAGTCCTTGCATTGGTAACTTATGTGCCCTTCAGGGAAAGGCAATTCCAGCAGGAGATTACTTCTAGGAACATGCTGTTTTGAAACACGTGATGAAGGTGGCAATGAGTTCTGCTGTGTATATGTATGTATATATATATATATATATATGCATATAAATACGTATATATATGCATATATGTATATATATATATATATATATATATATATATATATATATATATATATATATATATATATATATATATCAATATATGCATATAGAGCGAACCCAGGGGCGAAATGTATTCAGAATGCTCCAGTTCAACGATTGTGAGGAAAGGATACTCGGCATGTGGTCCCATTTTCTTAATATATAGAGCAAATCATCTCTAATCAGGATGTTAATGCCATAATCTTCCTACGTTCTGCGCTCAGAAGATGGTAGTTGGTCATGCATGGAGCCCTCTGGGCTGTTGTTGGAACGAATCCGGTTTCCCTATATCAAATAGTGCATTGCAATTATTGAAAACTGAATGCAGTAATTAGATGCATCCACACCCACGACTTGAAAGCAGTGCCCCTTGTGGTTGGTGGCAGACAAATGGTGTAAAAGACAATTGTTTAGTGAGGGTGGTAAATTGGTACTTGAGAGGTGCAGAAAGAAATGCTGGACTGCTTTAGGTATATTAATCCCCGCCAGTGAACTACATTTACATTTCACTCCAGTGGAAAAAAATCTGGTGATTGTCGCTACCTGCTTGCATTTTGCGCGGATCGTGTTGCGGGTGCAGGACCGACGCACGAGATGCACGTCTAAACTCCTATCGTGTTGCGAAGTAAAGCAAAACCCACCGTGCTACAATTGCTGCTGACCCAGTTGCTGTATGTGTGCTTGCGGCTCTATAGTGTCCCTAAGGTCACGTGCTGCTGACCTCGGCTGATGTATGCGTTTGTGGCTCGACATTACCCCGTAGGTCATGCGCTGCTGACCCCGGTCGATATATGTGTATTTGTGTATCGGTATTGCCCCCCAGGTCACGTGCTGCTGAGCCAGATTGATATATGTGTCTGTGGCGCGGTGCCAACCCAGTGGCCACGTGCTGGTCAAAGGCTGGTGATCCCTGCTAATATATGTGTCTGCGACGCGGTGCCCCCCCCCCCCCACCTCCTGAGGCAGAGCGTAGCTGGCAGCCACGCTGACGGCATGCAAATGACTTGCTTGGGCTGTGTGGTGGTGCTTAGTTTGCATGCCAGCTCCTTCATTTCTCCAGGGCAGGTCAGCCATTATAAATGGTCCCGCCGTAGCAGAGCGGTTTTTCTTGATGCTTCAGTGCGGCCACATGTTCTGATAGAACCGCAGAGAGCAATGCGGACTATTTCGAAAGCGCCACAAAGTATAAGAAGAAATTGTATTCAAAGTGAAAGCTGATGGCAGAATTTAGTTCAAGCGAATGCAGTGTTTTTGGACATTTAATATTTTTACATAACGCAATATCATCTGTCCGACATCTGCGACTTTTGAAGGGATGCCTTCTCCGTTGAAGTTGGGGATGCCAGGTCCCGTGAAGCAACTCAAGCTGATTGGAAGAAATTGCTGGTCAGTGGCCATGCAACATCATATGCAGTATATCAGGACGTTCGTTTTATGCTCCTACGTACTATTCCAGCTGCTGAACTTCGTCTCATCCGCGTCCACATGAAGTCGTGTATCTAGCATTGTCCACGTATGCGAAATAGAGGTTACCACAGGCCGAAAAGGTACCAACCCAGCCAGTCCCATGCCCATTGGGTTGCTGCATGCACCAAAATCCGAGCGCACTCTCAGCTGGCGAAAAAGCGGCCCATACCCAGCACAGCCCGTTCACTTGCGGACCGAGCCCAGCTCATGCCCGTTCGGTATGGACAACCTATATTAAACCTCAGAAATCTGATAATGCTTGTCGTCTGGAGACAGTTTCAGTCCTATTTTTATAGTAACTAAAAAGTGATGAATCACTCGGAATATCGGGTATGGCACTGTGAGGTACGTGATTCGGGGCTCGGAGTTCTCAAAATTGTGTGTTAGGCGCGACCGGTCCTAGACTGTCCATGGTATGCTTTCCTTTGTTAGATCCCCCACCCCCGAATTTTGCCGTGGGCGGAGTTCGCTATTCTATTCGCCGTTCCGGTCTTCTGTCCTCAGCAGTCGACACTGGATGCCCCTGGTTGCGGCTCGTCCCGGCCCGGTCCAGGTCCATGACTAACGCAGCCCGGGCCCGCCCATTGCACACGGAATCACGAATTCCAGGGCGCAGATCCAAACCCAGCCCGGACTCAGCCCGCGAACCCATGGACTGTGGCGAACACTGACGCAAATAACGGAATCGGTGTGCATTGCCCCTGCCCATCCACCTATCTGTACAAATGGTAAAAATGGCCACGCACCGTCCACCTATCTGTGTAAATGGTAAAAATTGTCACGCATCGTCCACCTACATGTGTAAGTGTTAAAAATTGGCACGCACCGTCCACATATCAGTGTAAATGGTAAAAATTGGCACGCACTCGCATCGGCCATCCGCTATGAAAACCATTGCCAATTCAGCCGCCGCTGCCGATGACACAGTTCGCGTTCAGCTGTTCCAACCACTCATGTGTCTGGTACTCTGCGATGCAGTACGAGTTGTCGCCAATCGAATAGAAAAGCACAGCTTCGGGGACGTAAGTCTCCCCCTGTGTTCGAAGAACGGCATCGCTGATTGGACTGAGAACTGCGCACCATCGGGAAGACACAACTGTAGCTCCGCAATTTTCCAGTTTAAGGCGCCACTCTGAGATAAAGTAGTGGCCCTGGGGAAGTCTGAGTACTCTCCCGCGAATTTATTCCATCAGCTACACTTCTCTGAGGAAATAATGCCCCTTGCATGGATGCCACTCCCTGGATCAAAATATATGCATCCGTAAATAATTTGTAAGAAATGGCGGGGTGTGATTCTAAGTTTAATGGATGAAGTTCCATACAATGCACGTCACAATCTCACTAACAGGGTGATGCATATCATTCGTTTCGTTAAGAGGACACGGAGGGATCCGATTATTTTTTCGACACTTCCTAAGCTAAAAAACAGCATATCCTAACGTTCAGGTCCAAGTGTATTGGAAGGCGAGAAGATTTGATTCAACCGTTGTTCTTTGCTAACATATCAGATGTTACGGTTTTCGGAGATGACCAAGTAAGCGTACGTTCATTTGTGAGTGAAATAGTTAAGGAAGGTACAGCAACATTTTACAACAGTAAGATGACATTTTGGAATGTTGGCTCCATTTTTTAGTCAAATATGTTGTTCCTGGGACGATAACAAGAACTTCGCTGACCTAACACTTTGTTGATGTAACGTCTCTAGAAACGCTTGCGTTATTCAAATAGACTTCCTTGTGCCAATGAAAATATAAAACACATGAACTGCACAAATAACCTTTAGGTAATGTTCTTAATGTATAATTGGATATCATATGGAGATACAACCATTGTTGTGCTGAATCTCAAATGGTATAGATGAAGCAAATTATTATGTGTTATTTCGTTGATCCTTGCCTTTGTTGCTTGAAGCGCCAGCAGTGTTATTGTAAGCGAAGGCGCGTGCCATCATACCTGTATGTAAACTCTGTCAACTGCGGTCGCAGCGGAAGCAGAAGGCTGGATGTTGTGTGATATACATACATACATAGATATGTAATTAGAAATTCAGCTACATTTTAAGCCTGCTGTCGGTCATTTTGAACGTCTTCGTATAAATTGAGGCCTTCAGCGTACGTTGGTATCAGGTAATTTGCTGCACTGAGCAATCTTGACATCGCCAAGCTAATTCTGATCACACGGTGTTCGGAAAGTAATGTTGGTCTTCATTACACGTTTGAAAGCATGCGGTCTGAGATTCCAGGCCATTGTTCAGGCAGGTTAGCGAGAGCGAACGTATGTGCCTACCTATGTACGGGTTTAGTGTGGGATACGCAAATGAAAAACCTGGCAAAGTCGAGCTTTGCACATCCGTTAATTCCGAACAGGAAGGATAAGCAGCCATTTTACACGCTTTTAGTTCGGGGAATTTGATTCCAATATGGTTTCTTCATCCGTGTCAGCATTCTGTCGATTTGACATGGCACCATTTTGCGTTACTGTTCCCCCCTCGTTCCAAAGATCGGAGGCCTCTTAGTTTATGCATGCATTTCGCCATGCATTTCTTAAAGCCTTTGTCCGTGGTCAGTGACCAGGCCGGAAATCTTTCAGCAAACTTGGAGGTGGGGTTCAAGGTCCCTATTTTCAGGACATATTTTCAGACTGAGCCAGCAAAAATGACAAACTAACATTAATGGGGCACCAACCTAGAGGACCCGAACCACCGACCCATCCAGGATCTCCAGCCATGATCAGTGACATCGGGTATATTATAAGTATATATACTTATAATTATACAATTATATAAAATATATATGTAATGCATAAGTGCATGCTTACACCTATATACTTATACATAAGCATATACCTACACTTACATACTTATACATAGGTATGTAAGGGTAGAAATTATAAGTAGCATTCGCTGCTAAGTATGTCGATTAATGTGCATTTGAGTAACATCACCTCTCAATATCATTTGGTTTTAAATATCTCCCAAATTAAGCTTGAAATCCTACGGGGTACCCATTATTGCGTGCTCCACAGATAGCACATGCGTCATTAGGTTTCCTCAGCAATCGATTTCCGGGGAGTTAATAGCAATTGCATGTTGATGCCTTCTCTGAACTATCTCGACCTACTGTTCACGCCCATCGAACTTTGCCTTCGGTAAACACCATCAACAAACATATAAACAGCTTCTCCCAACCGCACAAACGATTCTTCGATGGCGATTCAATGCATGCTGCTAAAATATCTCCTCCCAAAATGTATCAAATAAACCTACCAAACGGAACCCACACGCATTTTCTGTTCGTCGACTATTAATATTTTGTAGCACAAAATGCAATGACTGGCGGTTCTGAAACGAAATTGCCTTACTTCGGGGTATTTTGTCCCAACATACGAAACCAAGCTCTTCGTTTTGACTTCGTAGATGCGTAGGTGTGATCGCGTGTGGAACTATAACCTAGGAATATATGACCGATGTGTCGTACATTCGTACTTTCTTAGTTTTTAGTGTCGTTAAATATGGCCCTGCTCTGTGGATTTTTCCTCTAGATAGTTTTCATCACACTATTTGCCCCGGTGTGCTCGAACTTTTCTTCAAAAGAAACATCTCGTATTTACATTTTCCATGCATATACATTTATCCATGAACTTCGCATCGCAGACTTTTGGAGGCTAGCTTAGTTACTCCAGCCAGCAATACATCAGCACTTTAACTTGAGAACTCTGAGTGCCAACATAAAGTGAGGAGAAAATGCTCTATTGATACATTGAGAGATCTAGCATGGCAGATGTCAAACATATCATAGATCAAACTACATCATAGATCCATGGTCAGTCATGCACATTTGAAGGGCTCGGTTATGTAAATACTAAGCACAACGTTTCCATGACTCACAAGTGCGAGGCTACATCGCCTGACACCATATTTTCGACTCTTTTCCTCGCTCACTTAGCTGCCTTAATAATGCCTTATGCTGGTCAAGTAGTTAATTTTGCAGTCGTCAGGATGGCATGACCTGAATAAATTTGACAAAGGTAGATAACTAATGCACCGAAAGAATGCTTGTTTTCGGACTGCATTTCAGTCATGAGACTGCGTTGGAATATCAGAGACTCAGCAGCTCTTGTTTTAAATACCAAAATGTTGAGTTATTTGCTCCCGAGTGGTTTCCTCCGGGTGATGTAATCGGGCATGCCATTGCATGTATTATGCCATTGCCTGTATTGTGCATGCCATTGCCTGTAAATATCACTAGTATCACATCGAATCGTTACCACCCATCTGTGAATTGACAATGGTGATGACTGGTATTTCTGGTATGCCTATGTGCAGCTCGATGGTGTGATAAACGTAGGTAATTACATGGGAGTAACGGGAACGATGAGGTTTCATAACTCACATTTTGTCACCTCCCCACCGCCCTCGTGATCAAGACCACCAAGCGGCTATCCTTGTTCAGCCAACAGATTATGCTTCGCAAACATGACGAGTTGTATATTCTCCACTATTCTGACAAATGTTCGCCATGTGGCTCAGCTTTGATGTGGCACATATTGGAGTTCTCTATTGGAGTTCTCTATTGGAGTTTCAGTCGTTTGCATTCTGAGACAAGCATGGCTAGCAGATAGACTGCACCGCACGACTTCCAAACATTGGTAGGCTGCACCGTCTTACTCGACTGGGGGATAGACTGTGCCGTCATATTCTTCTGAGGCGTAGACTGCGCCGCCATACTCGGTAGGAGATCATACGTGTATTTGTATACGTCTTGCTACCTTACGTATTGCTACCTCGGCTACATACGTTTTGTTGCATTACGTCTTGCTGCCACGTCTACATGCGTACTGCTACATTATGCGCTGCTTTTTCGTCTACATACAACTTGCTAAGTTATCTCTTGCTACTATGTCTACATACGTCTTGCTACAATAGTTTAATTTCGCGATGTTTTTTTTGTCCATTTTCCCATTAAATAAATGGATGCACATTACCATCAAGAACCGTCGTAAACCTCCCAATGCGGTTGTTTCCCATTCTGATATTACTGGAGTGGGGGCAGGGAGAGATCGAATGGTTACCACAGAATTCGGAAATTATGGGTGCTAGTGATTGAAATTGGCCCCGAGATTGGGTACTCAGGAAAGTCGATCTAATTTTCTAGAAGTTAGACTGTCAGGGCCTGATATTTCAAGGAACTTCCAGTTGGTGTGAACTTGGTTGATGTAGGATGATTTCAAACATCGAGTATGTATTATATCTCCAGGAAGTTTAAGCTCGACATTGATGAAGTCACGGCAGCGGCAAAGTAAAAGCCTTTTCGGCGTGGAGCTGTTTGGTGAGGATAACCTGGAATTTTCTGTCAGGTACCTGGAGTTCGGCGAAATTTTATCCCAAAAGTTATCATCAAAATCAACGTGTCCATTCATTTCTGCGCACAAAGAAAAAATATACTACCACGTACACTTCATCACACAATAGCCGCAGATTTGCCTTGTTCGCGATTTCTCCTTGGAATCCGCGTGAGGCACACCTGGTCACAAATGCTTCACAGTAAAACTATTAGTATCCCAACTACATCTGTCACGACCAGAGGTGGCAAATACCACAAATTTTCCGACCGAAGGTCAGGACCCACCGGTCTGATGAGATCAATCCCGGTTGAGGCCCTGTCAAACAAATTGAAGCCCGGTCAAAAGGCCATCTTTGAACACATTTATTGTTTGCACACAAAGTTACATCGTTTATTTTTGTGGTTTAATGAAGGTCATACGGGCAGTTCATGTCAATTTTAAAAGCCTCATTCACTTCCAGAACGTGGATTGAAAGTAAATCTCTTGGCTATCCTCCCTTTTCGATTGGAAATTATTACTGACAACAGCGGTATGGGGGGCGGGTATGGCCGAGTGGTTAAGATGTTGGGCTATGGGTACCAAAGGTCCCGGGTTCGACTCTGGCGCCACTCAGGACATTTCCCAATCCCGCGGCCCACCGGCGAAACAATGTGGGCGGCGCCATTAGCCGTGAATGTGCATAAAGTGTGTCGTGAACCCACCAATAAACAAACAAACAAACAGCGGTATGGTTGCAAAATAATTATTGAAACATACAGATTGTTTCCCCTCAATGACACTCATCAGTCAAAGAAGCAGCACAATTAAGATGACGTACATAGATGTCAAGCTTTTAATAATTCAGTATACCATCATCCATAAAATGTTTCATGATGTATGCAATAAGCTACCATACCACTGCTAGATTCTCATATCCAAGCTGTAATTATCTTCAGCCTTCGAACTTCATAGTATTCTATTCTAAAAGCAATGCACCGATAACTAAAAGGGGACTACTTATTCCATGTCGGTTTTAGCTACAGGTGTGATAAATTGTCTCGTTTTCTATTATCTGTGTATTCTGCAAATCGCGTATTTTGAATTTTTAAAAGCATTTTTACCATGGATTACATTTGACTAAGGGAAGGCACTTTACATATTTTACTATGGGACGCAGCCGCTTGTAGATCAAATGAAATACTTTAGCTATGATTTAAGTTATTGCATCTTTTAAGTGCATCAAACTGACAGGCTGCCTTCAGCTTTGTGGAAGTACCTTCTTTTTCCCTTTATCTCATGACGTCACGTACTGAACAGCATCGCAAATGAATATTGAAGCTTTGGGGGTTAATTTAGGAGTTAATGGCCCATTAAAAACATCCTGAAAGGAAGTGTGGTAGGGAAAACCGGCTCAATATGTCGGAGCATTATAGTGTCTTGCAAGCAAGACGTGGTCTGTGAAAGAATGATCGACCTCAACATGAATAGTTTTGACTGACGATGCTCTCTAATATTCATGCGGCAAAAGTTTGGCAGGAAAATGCCTCAGCGAATAGATGTGCCGTTTCTAACAGACAAGCATCTGGCTAAGAAATGCCGTCATGTATGTGGGCTTTGCTTCCTCATCACGGTGCTGTATGCTACGGTGGTATTTCTTGCTTAACTCTGATCACCATGAAACGAAATTAGAATGAATGAATTCAATTAGACAAAGACGCTTGGACTTTGCCATTTTGTCTCGCTTAGTCCATTGCTTTATTGTATTGATATGCCTCGTTTTAAATTAAGTTGACTAAAACGTCAAAAGAAAGAAACATTCAAAGATTGCATTTACTTTTCAAGATCAACATTTTAAAACAAACCTTCAATAGTAATAGTAATTACTAATGGAGGTAATTATGCTGTTTTGACTTTGATTCTCAGTGATCTATCCGATGCATGATGCTGTTCTAAACTTGATTTTACTGTGAATGCATTCAGTAATAACTCATTACTTGATTTTTTTGTGTGTGCGTTCCTTTTCAGCTAACACAAGATTTTCTTAATGTCAAAGAGTATAGTATGAAGACGAAAACTGCACAGCAACCGGTTATCCGGCCGAAAGTCTGACCATGAAATATGGATGGTATTAAGGAGAATGTACTGTGAAGTTTAAAGATTGAATGTTATTGATATTTTCATTGTGCATCTAGTAGTACAATTATGAACATCTTGGCTGGAGTGCGCAACATGTCACAGATTTGTCGAAGATGGATGAATCAAACCTCGTCCATGGAGGTAATTTTGTTGTCTTTGGATTAGGCAGGTAAGTATGAAGCTGTGCATTTTAAAAGATGCATAGTTTTGGAAGTTTGGTGTAAGCCTGCTAAGAGAAAAGTAATTCCTTCTGTAGAGAATGCTTGTTTTTCCTTTCATTGTCATTAAAGGTACCAAGAAAACTTTCCAGCACTTAAGGGTTTATCACCAGGTTGTTCAATGCGTATGACAAGCTTGCTGGCTGGAATGCTGACATGTGCCTCACAACATGCATGGTGATTACCATCATCAGGTCAATCAAATATTTTTTTTTTTATTGAATAAAATAAGCTGAACAATCGATTGAAAGACCGGCATATATTCCAAGACCAGCCAAAAAGCCTAACCTTCTGACCGCACTTGCCATCCGTACATTTTCCAAACCTAGTCATGACTATGCTAACGCCTGACGGCTTGATGCCTGACGGTTTGACGCCTGATGGCCTGGTAGAGAAGGTGATATTGCTTTACATAGGCTTCTAATGGTTCCTTATCGTAGAGCAGCATCACCAGTAAGATGTGCCACTAGCCATGCCACTATTGGCGGCTTAACTATTAGTGGCGCCACTATTAGCGGTGACGCTATTAGCGGTGACGCTATTAGTGGCGCCATTATTAGCGGTGACGCTATTAGCGGCACTGCCCGACACACTAGCGGCAATGCACGAGTGGAGGACTTTATATTTTTAGACTGGGGGCAGGGAGCTTGGAGAGCGCAACTGGGTGGCCTCTTGGTAGCCTGTGAAAACACAACTTATTGCACCCAGTTTGATCGGATGTGCAGACATTTCAGAAGTATGTAAACCCATCTGAACAACTAGACACAATGCATTCCAATTTGGAACGCTAGTTCCATATTCGCCGGAGGAACCCGATTGTAGACATAGTGTCTCAAATGTTGCCATGTGCATATTGAAAACTAATCTGCGTCAACTAGAATCGGCTGCACTTTTACCGAAATCAGACTCCTCTGTCCACTATGCACACGTGCTGCATACTCAGATGCACTATGCAGACACGACGAATTCCCACAGGCTAGGCGCTAATATGTCATAAGCCAATTTGTCTCATCTCCCCACCAATTTCATGCCGCACACAGCCGTCCAGCGCGTCGCCCTCCACCGGACTGACGTGAGTCACGCAGACGTCCGACCTCGGACTGACGTGAGTCACGCAGACGTCCGACCTCGGACTGACGTGGGTCACGCAGACGTCTGACCTCGGACTGACGTGGGTCACGGAGACGTCCGACCTCGGACTGACGTGGGTCATGCAGATGTCCGACCTCGGACTGCCGTGGGTCACGTAGACGTCCGACCTCGGACTGACGTGGGTCATGCAGATGTCCGACCTCGGACTGACGTGGGTCATGCAGATGTCCGACCTCGGACTGACGTGGGTCACGCAGACGTCCGACCTCGGTGTTCGCACTTCACTCGGAATAACATAGCGGCGCGACCGACGGCTAGCGAGTGGATCCCGGGCGGCGCCTGCTAATGTCCACAACAATACCTTATACAAAATAGGATGAGTACTTCAATTACAATATTGTTCTAAAAGCTCCCAAAATTGTTAAAATGTTTCCAAAAATACTATATTTTGGAAAAGCTAAGCTGTCGGGCAGGGCACTTCATCAGAATCAGAATGCGATTCTGATGAGGTCCCGTGCACGACAGCCAAATTTTTCCCAAATATAGTATTTTTGTTAAGTATCTTTACAATTTCAAGGAGTAGGTACAATTAGATGTAACTGTGGTATAACACCATGTTCCTTGCAGTCGCACTGAAGTAGATCTAATTGTCGAGAAGTAGATCTAATTCTCAAGAAGTAGATCTAATTCTCAAGAAGTAGGTCTAATTCTCAATGACGCAATGGTTATTTGAAGTGCTGCAGTAAACAAAAAGCTGTGTTAAGGTTCTGAAAGCGTGACGGTCTGGCCAGATCCGGCAACTCAGATAAACTTCAGTCGTATATACACTGCAGTAGTTTTGCACTCAGGCTTCTCCCTCTCTCGTCGCCATCCGCCATATCCAATTCCATCAGATTACAGGTTTTAGTAGCATTTCGATATGGTGCTTCTAGCGAAGTGCCTTATCTATGGTGTAGCTTGAGCCCATCGAAAGTAACACGAACCCCTCCAACGATGCCAGAGTTTAGCATAGGATCATCTGGCCAGCGCCTCCACGCAGTTTGGAATCCACCAGTCTCAGCACTGCTGGGCGCTCAAGCAATTTACTCGACATCCACCATCGCAAAGAACAGATCTCGGCATCCAGGTAGACGGGTGTCATGTTGCCACCGCCAACTGGCGACCACCCGTCGGCACCCAGACCTTGTCGGCGACGTTGGCTGGCATTGAGGCCGCTCGTGCAGACGAACTCGGTGACCGCCTTTGTTCCTGCCGACGCATCCGTGCGGCGCTGCCCCCGGCGCGTCGACAACGACGTACGAGCTCGCGCCGGACTGCCGGTCGATGTCGGTGAGTGGTGCCGTTGTTCACACAGCCGTACTTGTTGCGTGGCCTGGTCCCGTGTCGGCGTAAAGCGCCAGCCTCCTCGGGCGCCCGTCCGGCCGGGTGACGTCACCGGGCGCGTGACGTCACCCGGCGGCGGCCATGTTGCGCCCGAGCCGGCCCGACTTGTTGAGTCGCTCGATATGCGGACGCGTCCAGCTGGCGACGACGCCCCGCCGGCGCGCTCGGCCACCTGGCCGGCCACGCGACCGGCCACCACCTCATCGCGGCAGCACGCGTCACGACGGCGCGGCCGCCACCGCCGCCGCCGCCGCCGCCGCCGCCAGGGCGCAGATTCGCCGCCGGTCCCCTCCCGACGTCAGATTAGTCGCCTTAGATTGATGAATCCCGGGATGTTGCCATGACGACGGGTCACGTGACCGGGCGGCGGAGACGCAGCGTCGGCGCGGATGCTGGCCGGCCGGCCGGGGGCGCTCTCACTTGTTGTACGGCCGGCGCACTAGCTGTTGTTGTTGGGCGTCGTCCGCCGCCCGCCGCCCGCCGTCTGCCTGTCGTCCTCGCGCCCGGCCACACCCGCCGCTGACGTCATGGCTCTGATCGCAGAGGTGAGCCTCCCCCCCCCTGTTCAGAGGGTCGCTGACACCGCAGCACGAGATCATTAGCAGCCGCCTGAGCCGCGTTCGCCGCATTCAGTCACCGAAATCGAAAAGCTGTTTTCGCGTGTGTCTGTTAATGGTTTTCAGACGAAATTTCGCTGTCACTTCAAAGCAAAGTGGTGAAGTTAATAATGATATCGTTTCACCCTAGACTTGCTTGGGTGAATTTGGAATGTCGTCCGCAAAGTTACGCTGATGAAAGAGGAGACTTCAGTCGTCTGAACAGTGCGTATTGAAAGAGCATTCGGGAAGTGCATGCGTGAAAGAAAGCTTGTGAAATTGGTGGGACCAGAACCGACTTTGGTCACCTCCCGTCCCGCCAGCGTCCGTGGTACGCGATTAAGCCGACATTGAGGTTGCGAGCAGCTGGTAGCACCCTAAGTAGTGTCACAGTGGTCGTGTTGGTAAACGTGATGTTTGCAATACATCTGCCCATCGACTTAAGTAATAGACTGTGAAAATGGGTTGTGCGCGTTTGCACGTGACAACACATACACTGAGCCAGTTTGTTTGTAATATGTTATATTTGTTCTGGGTGCATTCGCTTCCTATGTGTTGGGAACGCGAGCCTGGAAACATCGTATCGATATCAGCGTCGCATAACTGCCGTGCTATCTTTCAATCCAGGAGGTTCCGGCAATGCGCCCGGTTATGCTAACTATTTTGCAGAGCATCCCCATCGGAGACATATATTCCCGACTTGCTTCTTTTGATGACAAAACGACAAAACGTGGAATAACTCACAGACACGAGTAAAGCGCTCCCCGACCAATTTGTTTTCTTCACTCACGCTTATACATTAGAAGATTGGTCCGACTCTGAAAATATGACAGTGTCTTATGATATGGATTGATTATTCACAGGACATAGCTATTTGGCGAGCCGTCCATGAGGATGTTTCAGCAGTGCATCTGGTCATTTGAACCATTTTGCTGACTCATATTGGCCTTGTTATCCATTATTAACCATTATTAACCATTATATATCATTACTAGGTGTTATTCCCTGTGCATTTTTAACATATGCAATGGGACAGTATCACATTTTCATAGTTTGTCTAATATTTCACCTCATAAGAGCTCCCGTGTCATTCGAAGTTTATTTGCTTCCTGTCCTCGACTATTTAGGGAACGGGAGCCTCAAAATGGGCCTTCTTTAAAAAAAAGACATTTTCGACGAAATAAAGCGTTCTCGAAGCCTCAAAGGGAAAAGTGACCTGGGACTTGTTGCTTCTCTTGAATCCCGTTGTAGCATTGTATATTTCAGCCTCCAGCACAACCCCCTGGGCGGGAGAAAGACAAAGCATGGGACGGGAGAAAATGGGCTGCAGTAAATCCTCTTTTCCGGGCTCCACCTAATGGGCGTGCGGGGGGTTGACACCAGATAGCTGACCCGATACAATCCTATGCTTTTCACCAGCCCACCTTTCACAGAGAATCCCCGCGTTTCATTGTATCCATTAGTTCGCTTATCACTGCATCATGTGTGTCTAGCAACTAGCTAATTGTTTTTGTGAGAGGGGGGGGCAGCAATCAGCTAACACAAACCATAATTGGTATGTACCTGGCAGACACCCAACCTCGCACTTCACCCGGGTTTTGCTCTCATGGTATGTACGTATCCCGGTGTAAATGGAACTTCTCTTTCGGTACCATTTGAATCCTTTAGCTCGCTTCCGTCCATTTCTTATGTTCCACCTATTTTCTTCTTAAATATATTATGCATGAGTATATAATTTTGAATATGCTTCGATGGTCGTATCGTCCAGTTCCGACAACGCGAAGAGCCCCAGTTGCTTATAAATTGTAACATTGACCATCATTGTACCTTCGACATCAAGCCTCATAAAACTCTTCTTCTCCGTGTTAGATTCATTCATTTAGATTATCATACGTCGTGAAGTGATATAATTGATTAATTTGTGATTTTGAAGTGAAGTGAATGGAGACGTTTTTGGGTCAGCTAGCTAAGTTTGAGTTCCCGAAGGTGATACCAGGGTAATCGCACTAGGGTCCCGCATATACTAATTAGGATTGCTTTAAGCAACAGCTTCCGCGATCAGCAACAGCCTGGAAGTACGGAAATCCAAGTAGCAAATTTATGCTATCGTAAGTATCAGAGGTGCAGCCAAGGCTAGCTTGCTTCCCCTCTCCCTTAGCAACCAAAATACACTAGATCAATCGAGAAGTTTAGATTTGTACTATGCAAAATGGCAAATTTTCGGCGTGCCTCACACGCGGAATGCCTTTTCTGTTTCTTCACATTTCTTGAGAGGTCGAGCTCCCTCTTGGGAACATCTTGGCTGCGTCACTGATTATTGTGCTTTACCATACATTGTTTCCAAAAGGAGGGTGTTGCGACATGGACATGGAGCAAATAACCAGCGTGTTTTGCGTGACGGCATCTCGTGGTTTATACCTGCTTTTTACGTCGGTCTTCTGGTCGACCTGCCAGGTCAGCTCATAGATCAGTTTGTTGCAGAAATCCCGAATTTCCACGCTTAAGCATTTTCAGTGCAGCACCAATGGTTCCTGCAGGATGCACCTTTAACACGTTCAACACTGTGTTCCACGGTGTCCGGTACAACTAACTGGTAGGCACATAGGGCAGGAACCAGACGAGATCGAAACGGTCACCTCGTTTCTGAAAGTTCCTAAATTGTGCCCGAAACTGCAATTTATTGTGCCCGTGGGATGCATGCACGCCAAAATGAGTTAGGTTAGAGCGTAGATATAGCCTCACAGTGGCTCAGAAACTGAAAAAGGTAATCCGTGGTTAGGTTAGATTAGTGGCCAGGAATCACCTCGAAAGCGGTCAGTGACTGATATCAGTACGTTAGCTGATTTGTCCACCACCATGCCACGTCCAACAATGCCAACTATTGTCAACAAACGGGGATATTTATCGGTAATTCTCAATTTGGGTTGACAACTACCTGACATGTTCCCTCTTATCACACATTATTCAATAACCTGACACCACTTTCTCGCACTTTGCTCGCCGTACGGTCGGCGACACATGTCATATCGGCTACGCCGAGCTGAGCGTGCCAGCACGTCATCTGTCAGTGGTCGCGAAGAGAACCTTCACGGGGTTATATCAGCTTCTTGCACTGGCGAGGGTTAATCTCCCGCTGTATTTTCTGCTTAGAATGAAAATATGCTGCAACGGTTGTTTTTTCAAGCATTCAGCTTCCTGACAATCGAACTGTATATAAGTCGGGCAGTTCTGGACAGCTCGAAATTTACTTTGGAAGAAAGAAATATTCAATTAAGTGCTGACAAAATGACAAAATATATATATAAGCTGTGTGTGAACATTGCCAAGCCTCAATATCGGCACACGCTGGCAACTGTGTAGCACACATTTTCAACTTCAACTCCAGTCGGACGTTGCTTATCAAGTAAGGTCTGGCTGTGAAAGGTGTGATATGACGTACTTTGTGTTCGGACTCACTACTGATCCAATTATTGTCAACGTACAATAGAACATCATATTTATAGGTAGCATATCTACAAAGAGATGCATGAATATATCCATCGAGATGTTGTTCAGGAGGCACTCGGCACATCATTCCAAATTCAAGTAACTAAGCTGCAGCTTGCTTGTCGCTCTGTGCGCTGTTAAGCCGCATAATTCTGGGAGAGTTATCTTTTTTGGCTTGAGTTCATTATCTGTGGTATTGACATAGACAGTTCCAGGCTGAACTCAATGACAAAAACAAAAACGTCTAGATAATCAGGAGTAATGGATATAAATAATCGTACCAGAAGCTATATTCAGCTTTCAAGGTCATACTAATGTCACATCGGTTCAAGCGTGCGCCTTTAAACATTCTGGAAAAAGCGAATCAAAATATTTCTTCTTTAATACCAGCTTGCAAGGGGAGTTCAGTTACCTTAAACTCGTTTTTCCAGCCATTTCCAATTCCATTGCATTGTGTGGGCCATGTCCGAATTATGGCTAAATACTACGTTGTAACAGTGGCCTTGAAGTACAGTAAGCTGGTGGCAATTGAACGTTTGTCTTATTGAAGATAATTTACCCCCACACGCAACAGACACATATATGCATGTGGATATATTTATATATATATATATATATATATATATATATATATATATGTATTCATGTATATGCACATGTATTCCATTCATCAGCAAATGCCAGTCTCAAATGTGAGTGAAGATAATTGGCATCAAATAGCAACTTCTGTGATTGATTAATTATTTCATATGGGTTTCCACAGGCATCTTCATCGGGATTTTATTTTGGACTTTTGTCTGAAAAAATCGAACAAAATTATACAAACGAGTGAAATTTCTCGTAGGAAAATATATTCAGACACTTGGCGATGTGAATCATGACCTTAATTGTTTATTCATTTGGTCATTTAACCCCGTGAGCCATGGCCATTTAAAAAGTCTGCAAGGCGTTGATTCCCTGACCATCACATGTATTTAGTCGGTATGCGTTTATGATTTTTCTTGGCTGTCGTATGTCATTTTAATCACAGAATCATAATGTGTGTTTAGATGCGACAACCTACAGGACGTGTCAACCAGGAGTTCTATTAATGACAGCATTGGTGCCCAGGTGTGTTCTTTAGCACTATCGATCTTTCATCATTCCTCGGTAAAAATGAGGTGAAGGAAACGAATCATGCTCTGCAGTGCTTTTGAGCGAAGTGCTAATGCATTTTTAGGACATGCTAGGAGTTTGCCATTTGAAGTAAGATATCTGCAATATCTCTTGTGTGGTGAGCCAGTGTCTGGCAATGCTTGCAAACGCAAAGTCGGACCGAAACTTGTGGTGTTTATTTTAGTCACACTGATATTTTCTCTATATTTCTATGTATGTTCTCTTCACAGCATTAATGTTCAAAATCATTCAACGGCCAATCGATATCCGCACGTCAGTGATATTGGTTCGTGCATTTTTGATGCCACTCACGTCGTGCCACTTGTACTGAAAACCGCCTTTCGTTGCGTTCTAAAGGCTGGCTGAGGTGTGTGTGTCATCAGCACATCGCGGCCACCATGCTGATGCGTCAGCGTCCAGTTACCGGTGGCCCGCGCGTCGGGGCTGATGCTGACGAGCTGTGGTCTCTATTACAGCTAATCGTACGGTACCATGTGTAGTAAGTACCGTCGCCGGACAATGTCGTACTTGGTGCCGTGTTGGTGTTGTAACGGTGGCGTGTTGTAGCACGGACCATGTCCCTCCCACCGCTGCGTCCCGCTCACACCACCCGACACCCACACGCCACACGAGCCAGCACACAGCCACACCCACACACGCACCTCAACACATACACCCCACCTCCCACACACACACACATACATACACGCTCCTCGGAGCCGCCCGGCCCGTCTCGGTGTTGTCAGTGCGTATCACTAGCCGTCCTGTCAGATATCTGTGTTTACTTGTAGTGAGTTCTAGTGGCTGTGCGGCGCACTGCCCGCCGCCTGGTCCGCTTCTCGTTCTAACCGTGCCGCGCGCTCACCCTCCGCTTGAGTCTGCCCGCCCCTGGCTGCAGTGTCGTACCACGTGCGCGCCGCCCCACCCCCGAGCCGTCTCCAGCAGCCGCCTGGTCTCGGCTGGAGCGGCTGCCGGCCGCGGAGGCGTAGGCTGACGCGCCGCACCGGCGCATGGCAGAGAAGACAGGATAGCGATGAGCTGGGCCTGCGGTCGCCGAAGGTGGCCTGGTTCAGTGCAGTGCAACAGCCGTGCTCTACTGGAGGGTGGTATTGTTCTCCGCTTCGTATGTCGAGATCCAACACGCCTTACTCTCGTGGCGTGAATATGGTCTGAGTGCTTGAGCTGATATTCTTTCCAACAGTTTCAATTTATATCGCAATATTATAATTTTACCTGAGTATTCGGACATATTTGGATGGCAGGTTATGCTTTTCATGCTAATCCACTTGTGCATTTACTGAGTTTCAAAACACAAGGAGCGAAGTCTGGCAATTCTCGCAAAACTTTTCAATCACACAATCTCGGTTTAGCATGTTTTGCCTTTTCACCGGCTAATATAACATCTTACCGTAGGCATACACATAATATTGATACCGATCATCAGCAACGATGTATGCAATTGAAGGAACGTATTGGAGAAAACCAATGGTTTTCTTTAAAATATTTTCAGGCTGACAAATGAAAAAAATATCGCAGTGTCTTGAATTGATGTTCATTGGAGATATGGTTGTACGGCTTCTTTGAATACAATTGGTTGGCGAAGTTCAGCGAAGTCATCAAATATCAAAGATGGCCGATAATCTGTTCGATGTAGTTTGTAGGGTGAGGGGAAAAAGAGCGATTGAAATCCATCACGGGATGACTTCTTTTGTGATATGTCATGTGCATAAACATTTGGCCTCTGCTTGGAGCGTAGCTTTGGCGCCAGAAAAGACATTGTTATGAGCCGAGGTTGCCGATGTTGTACGAAATAGGAAACACGCACAAATGCAATGGGGGAGGAAGATACAGTGACTGATTACTACTGTTGATAGGGCACATCCAGGTGAAAGATTGGCATGGGTGGGTGGGGCATAATAGCGCATTATTTTTGTTCATCCATTAATCGAAAGCGGAATATTTTCACTACCAACTGGGCAGTCAACACCACTGCAATAATTATGGGGAAGCTTGATGACATCTTGTGTCACGTGTGATCGGAAAAGATGCTTCTTCGAAGCGAAGATAACCTACATCACTGCGATCATTACTTCGAGCATGGTGACGATTGGTGTTGCGCCGGAGCGGTCGCTACAACAATGTAAGGTGAGGATGGAAAGTGTTCGAATAAAATAACGTGATACACGGGCTATAAGAGAATGCTTTGATGAGGGGTTAGCAAAATGATGCAGTTGCACTGCATCTGAGATATTTCGAAAAGAATCTGCGTTCCTCTGTACGTTGATTTGGACGCTACTAAAGTGTGGGGTGGGGGTGGGGTGGGGGGGGGGGGCATCCTCTGTACAGATGGCCGCTGCGATTCACGTGCACATTAAAAGCTATCTTTCCAGAAAGCTTTCACATGCAACCGAAGTTCGATCGGCCACCAATTGTGAACAAACTGGTCCCATCAATTAACCCGGCCGCGTATGGTACCGATTACCTGTCGGCTGCATCGCCAACGGTTGCCTGCTGCACATGGTACCAACTACCTGCCGGTCGCACCGGTACCAATTGCCTACCTGATCACCGGTACCGATTGCCTACCTGATCACCGGTACCGATTACCTACCTGACCACCGGTACCGATTGCTTCCTGGCTTGTTGTTATCGATTACCTGCCGGCCTACCGATAGCGATTACCTGTCAGCCTGTCGGTATCGATTACCTATGGGCCTGCCGGCATCGATTACCTACCGTCCCGCCGGCATCGATTTTATACTTTTGGATGGTCCTATGAAGCCAATATGTATACCAATAATCACTAAACATTGCCAATCAGACGTAATTGTCATCGGCTATAGCCGAATTGCATGCCCTCTCTCGCCTCTGATAAGACAAGAACGGTTGAAGAATGGTTTGCTGTTGCTGAATACCAGTCATTCATGCGGGCTAGGCATCTGTACAAGGCTGTAGATGCCTTGACTTTCGTGCAGTGGGATTAAATCATGCAAGAAGTGGGTGATACATCTACTTTGCTATCGCACATGCTTAGCACCTGCCATTGAGAGGTCCACTTTTTAGTGACTGCGGCGAAATTTGTGTCTTACGTTTGCGCTCTTCTACTTCAATATCTATGCAGTCGATCAGGACGAAGTGTTTTAGAAAGTAGCACTTATGAATTTAAATCCGCATGGACAAGACATAAATGTGCATGACCTGGATCACGAGACGTGCATTTTTGGAGTTCGAAGAGTCCCATGTTCATCATTGAAAACATCGAAGAGTTGGACATGTAGGAGAGCTGAAATTGACTGACCGCGGCGATCGTTGAGATGAACAGCGACCATGGCAATATATATACTTGCATCATTGATTTTGTTTTACATCTATGGCACCCACGTCTCGACGAAATCTATCAAAATCCAAGCAAAATCCATCGAAGCATTTCTTTTCGGTATGGAATGTTCAACCCAAATAAACAGAACCTAATACATTGGTGTTAATTATACCAAGTACGTAGCGATCTAATTATGTTTTCTCTTATTATCATTACTTTCTTACGATTGGAAGTCGGGTGGAAATTGCACCACCAAAACTCTAACATAATAACATATAACCATCCCTCATAGATAGTTAGTCTTGTAGTGAACGCGAACTATAAAACGGTAAGAGCACCACGAGCTAGTCGTACAAGACCGTACAAGATCTAACTGCGGACATTGCGATCTCCCTGAAATGCTGAGGTTAGATGAAAACAACATACGAAGAATATTCTTCCGGTATGGCCACAATTTTGTAAGAAGATGTTTTGTTTAATAAATTCGCGTTGCTCAAAGCACATGTGGGCTGTGTAGATCGGATTAATTAAGCTTTTCCGACCAAGCAATGCAGATGGAACTGACCATTTAGTGTTTGGTTCGTTTCTCCAACTTATTAATATGCATGGTACACATACCTACTCCGCATCTCGGATCATCTCGAGTCACATAATTGGTTGCGCCGACTGCGATCATGCTAGGTCAGGGCTGCTGGTGCACATTATTGCAGCGTCAGTCTATACAAAGCGATTTGAACAAAAATTAACTCAGATCCGCTTTTCACCTTCAAAGGCTCTTTCCTCGTCCCTCCATGAATTGCATTGGCGGGATTAAATCATCCTGCGGACTACTTTTTTAATCCGGTCTGACCGGACCACACAGGCTGTATTTAGAGCAAACAGTGGCGGAGACCGCCGGGAAATACCTTACCGCTGTCTCGGCTTCCGCCGGCGTGAGTGTTTACCCCTGGTTCGGTGGAGAGACCGCTGCTGGGAAAAGGCTGGCGGTGCCGCGCTCGGCGGCTTTATTGCCCTCCAACATTGCGACGTGGTGTAATTGGAAAATATGGATCCGAAAGGCACCGACGAATAGATGACCCACCACATTCCCGGTGAATGCCAGAATCCGCCGCGGCCGACCTTCCTTATCTAGCGGGTGCATTTCTTTTTCTCCGGAAATTAGCACAGTTGTGGCTTTCAGATCATGTCATAGTTGTTGGTAGATGTTCGCACACCATGACGCAGTTTACTCTCCGGGTTTCGCAGGAGTAAGTTAACGCAGTACCATGGCTCGTTTCGACCAGTGAGAGCAAAAACAGTGATGGTAGGTAAATTAAGAACGAAAATGCAGGACAAGCTATGTTGAGAAGAGCGAAGAAAATGTTCAGGACCGTAAGGAATGAAATAAATGATACCCATAATATTCTACATAGCAGCAGCACGACTTTATTTCTGCTTGATACTTCGCCGTTCAGCACCGCGTACTATACATATTATGTCAAAATATGTGTTGGGCATGTTCAAGAGTCGGCGGAGCAGATCCATCAAAGGAGTACGAAGCACAATTTTAGTTCATGGACCTCCCAGACAATGTCGTCTTGCAATTTTTAGCTACACTGCCTCCTCACTGCATGTAATATTAGTTTATGCAACTACGACTCCACCACGGAAGAGATGTGATGCTTTGTTTTCCTATGATATAGCGCGTAGTCTGCGAAACATTCGTCCTGATGGACTGGGGGGCATGCTTAAGCCATTAACCCATTAACGACTAGGGAAACACGCACCTAATAAATGCACACGAATTCGTCTCCTAGCAAAGTATACACGACAATGTGCCGTGCAAGATGCAAATGGAAGATGCTATGAGCTACAGATCTAGAGCGCTTCTATCGCTGGGACTGAACATAGCATTACTAATAGGATGTTTATAATGCACTTTTGAGAAATAGTTGGTCCCGCTGCGTGCTTAAAAATACTAATTCGTAATATCGAAATATTCTACATCACGATATCGATATCGATATATATACTTGTTCACGTCGCCTGACATCGACTCGGTATCGAATCGGACCTGTATTACGAACCATCTACATGGATAGTAGACGTTTATTGACTTCTTTATTTATTTCACGATACATGCCCTCCACTTGCAGTGGCTATTATGGACAGTCTGGGTATAACTCATAGATATTTACGAAGAAAGGGTAGATTTGTGATCAATAGTGGGAGCAGATGCGCAACAAGGATTCGTACACCAGCATAGTACAATACCCATATCACCATCTGTACTACACACACCGTGCTTCCAACAGGAGCTATAAACGAGTAGTTTATAGAAGTTCAGAAGGAAATATCAGCCAACGATTCATAAATTAATTTCGTCTTCGAAGTGCTGAAGTTTAGACGCTGTTGGCTGGAAGCGACTGATCTCTCGTGATAAAATGTGCATGGTGCAGAATAGCTGTATGTAGCACAACTACTATACAGTTCCAATAGTTTGATCCAGGGTGCGAACGATGAAGTATTATTTTCTGGAATTTAAAGCGTGCTGGTGTCTCCAAATTGCGATTAGGGACACCCACCATAATTTTAAATACACATTAGATCCGTCTCTGGATGTTTCACTCATAACCGTACGTCGAATTATGGAACGCAAGTGTAAGTCATAAAAATCACCAACGGTAGCTGCTGTGTCAGACAACTGGCACATGGTTGTCTATTGGCCCGCAATATGTCGCTCCTCCACGCCCTTCGCCCCATTCCCCTGGTGGGAGCGGTGGTCGGGCTGCGGGCTGATGTTATCCTCTGGTGGGAGCGGTGGTCGGGCTGCGGGCTGATGCTATCCTCTAGTGGGAGCGGTGGCCGGGCTGCCGCTGATGTCATCCTCTAGTGGGAGCGGTGGTCGGGCTGCGGGCTGATGTCATCCTCTGGTAGGAGCGGTAGCTGGGCTGAGGGCTGATGTTATCCTCTGGTGGGAGTGGTGGCCGGGCTGCGGGCTGATGTCATCCTCTGGTGGGAGCGGCAGCTGGGCTGAGGGCTGATGTCATCCTCTGGTGGGAGCGGTGGCCGGTATCTGCGGGCTGATGCCATCCTCTGGTGGGAGCGGTAGCTGGGCTGCGGGCTGATGCTATCCTCTAGTGGGAGCGGTGGCCGGGCTGCGGGCTGATGTCATCCCCTGGTGGGAGCGGTGGTTGGGCTGCGGGCTGATGCTATCCTCTAGTGGGAGCTGTGGTCGGGCTGCGGGCTGATGTCATCCTCTGGTAGGAGCGGTGGCCGGGCTTAGGGCTGATGTTATCCTTTGGTGAGAGCGGTAGCTGGGCTGAGGGCTGATGTCATCCCCTGGTGGGAGCGGTGACCGGGCTGCGGGCCGATGTCATCCCCTAGTGGGAGCGGTGGTCGGGCTGCGGGCTGATGTCACCCTCTGGTGGGAGCGGTAGCTGGGCTGAGGGCTGATGTTATCCTCTGGTGGGAGCGGTAGCTGGGCTGAGGGCTGATGTTATCCTCTGGTGGGAGCGGTAGCTGGGCTGCCGCTGATGTTATCCTCTGGTGGGAGCGGTTGCCGGGCTGCGGGCTGATGTCATCCCCTGGTGGGAGCGGTGTCCGGGCTGCGGGCTGATGTCATCCCCTGGTGGGAGCGGTGGCCGGGCTGCGGGCTGATGTCATGCCCTGGTGGGAGCGGTGGCCGGGCTGAGGGCTGATGTTATCCTCTGGTGGGAGCGGTGGCCGGGCTGCGGGCTGATGTCATCCTCTGGTGGGAGCGGTAGCTGGGCTGAGGGCTGATGTCATCCCCTAGTGGGAGCGGTGGCCGGGCTGCGGGCTGATGTCATCCTCTGGTGGGAGCGGTAGCTGGGCTGAGGGCTGATGTTATCCTCTGGTAGGAGCGGTAGCTGGGCTGAGGGCTGATGTTATCCTCTGGCGGGAGCGGTGGCCGGGCTGCGGGCTGATGTCATCCTCTGGTGGGAGCGGTAGCTGGGCTGCGGGCTGATGTCATCCTCTGGTGGGAGCGGTGGCCGGGCAGCCGCTGATGTCATCCTCTAGTGGGAGCGGTGGCCGGGCTGCGGGCTGATGTCACCCTCAGCACGCCGTGTGACTGGTGGGCATTGAGACCATGACAAACGTCACGAGCAGAGCTGAGATCCTGTTTTCCACCCCGATGGTGTCGAAATGCTCGACTTCCTTGCTTCGTGAAGTACATAAACGGAATTAATACAATGTTCACAAACCAGCGCTCTGCTCTGTGCGTATATCGTCGAAAGCGATCGTTTATGGTTTATCACTGCTGTGATGTAATACAGTTACCTCTGCCGACTACAGTTGAGCGTGTATTGACAAGTTCGGCTCATCAGCTTCGTTTCGGATGTACATACTGGTCCTTTTTTTGCTACCCTGATGAGCAAACGCAGTTCTCCCCTGTGCAAATCCCCGGGACGTCTATTGAATGGCTCGCCCTAATCATTCCCATTCTGATCGATTTCTTTCAAATGCAAATTCTTAATTCCCCACCTCTCAAGCTCCCCTCTCCGTGGTTGTTTTAGCTGGCGTAATCCCCAGGCTCCCATTAGACTCTCGACGCTTTGTACAGCTTTGCATGCCAGGAAGGAGAACATGAAAGCAACGTGTGTGCCAAGCTACGAATTGCTATTGCTTTTGTTTTGTGCAGCACGTTGTTGACGTTTGGTCCTTTGTGCACTAGCAATGTAGCGTCGTGCCTGGCCCACCTATTGCGCACAATCTGACAAGAGACCAAATTATGTTCCGGCTAGGCATGTAAAACAATTCGAATTTAATTGTATCGGTTGTGGTATCAGTTATAACGTCGGTGAGTTTTTCCAACTGGAGTTCGCGCGAACCACGTGGAAGCGACTTGATCAACATGAAAATAACACCGAAAATGTACCGTTTTCTAGGAAAGGACATCCAGAATGGAAGAAGGAGACGGAACCAAGAAAAATGAACAATTGCTATTGCCGGATTTGCGACGATGTTGATGATTTCGTGAGACTCAATTTTTTTCAGTATCTGTTGGAATGTTTCTCGCACTAGGGAACCTTTTAAACTACACTTAAAATATAGCGGTTTCCTATGGAGTAGGTACCGTATTAGGTTCCCAAATATACGGGCCAATCAATGAAGCGTTAGTCTTCTTCTGACAAAATGTACAGGCTTCCGGATTATGATAAATAGAGAACAAATACATTATGAGACCAAATGGAGGCAAATTATTTTTTTACGCTCTCCGCATAAGATTATAAAAATAAGTTGCGTTTGCAATAGGTTTTATGTTTTGAACTACCATAACCCTATGCATTGAACTGTGTTTGTATTCGAAATCCCCAGATGACTGCAGTTGAACTATTATTATAGTTTCGATGTATTTTATGAATAGACCACGCAATCGCTAAAACTGGCAATAACATTATATTGGTTTCACTTTGGATGCCCTTGATGATGAATGCATCGCACGTGCATTTAGATGTAGAACGGAATTCGAGCACATGGTGAACATGAGCCAGCCGGTGCAAAACTGAACATGAGTACATGGTGAACATAAGCCAATCGGTGCACGTCTTATTGAAATTGTTCTTATACGGCATGCTATTTCAACCTATCCTAGGATATAAATAGGCGTCTTGTAAAATTCAGTATTTTCTTATAACAATGGACATCAGGGGTGTATTCGGTCTCATGTGTTCCGATTCTCTTTAGCGATCGTTTGGTCAAGCACACAAAACCTATGCACTTCGGCTTGACGTTGTGCTCTGCCTGTTGACCGACCCTGCAGGGTCGTCTGAATTCGGAATAGCTGGGCGGCTTCATTTAAGCTGGCACCCAAGCTTGAGTTGCTCAGTGCCGACCTCCACTGGCAATTGCACTATGGGAATCAGGCCACAGACTGGTGCCTGCAGTTTGTAGTATCCCTGATGTTGGTAGCCTACACTGGTACTCGGCTTTGGTAGCATGCAGTGGTGCCTGCATTGGTGCCTGGCGTTGATTGCCTGCAGTAGTGGGTGGTGTTGGCAACCTACAGTGGTACCAGATGTTGGTAGCCTGCAGTGGTGCCTGCAGTGGTGCCTGCAGTGGTGCCTGCAGTGCTGTCTGCAGTGGTGCCTGCAGTGGTGCCTGGTGTTGGTAGCCTGCAGTATTGGCTTGTGTTGGCAGTCTGCAGTGGATCCTTGTGTTGGTAGCCTGTAGTGGTGTCTAGCGTTGGTAGCCTGCTGTGGTGGCTTGTGTTGATAGCCTGCCGTGTTTTCTTGTGTTGGTAACTTTCAGTAGTGCCTTGTGTTGGTAGCCTGTCGTCTTCTATTGTGTTGATAGCCTGCCGTGGTGGCTTGTGTTGGTAGCCTGCAGTGTTGGGTTGTGTTGGTAGCTTGTAGTGTTGGCTTGTGTTGGAAGCCTGTCATGTTTGCTTGTGTTGGTAGCCTGTCGTAGTGGCTTGTGTTGGAAGCCTGTCATGTTTGCTTGTGTTGGTAGCCTGTCGTAGTGGCTTGTGTTGATAGCCTGTCCTGTTGGCTTGTGTTGATAGCCTGTCGTGATGGCTTGTGTTGATAGCCTGTCGTGATGGCTTGTGTTGATAGCCTGCAGTGGTGGCTTGTGTTGGTAGCCTGTCATATTTGCTCGTGTTGGTGGCCTACAGTGTTGGCCTGTGTTGGTGGCCTACAGTGTTGCATTGTGTTGGTAGCCTGCAGTGTTGGCCTGTGTTGGTAGGGTGCAGTGTTGGGCTGTGTTGGTAGCCTGCAGTGTTGGGCTGTGTTGGTAGCCTGCAGTGTTGGCCTGTGTCGGCAGCCTGCAGTGGTGGCCTGTGTTGGTAGCCTGCAGTGGTGGCCTGTGTTGGCAGCCTGCAGTGTTGGCCTGTGTTGGTAGCCTGCAGTGGTGGCCTGTGTTGGCAGCCTGCAGTGTTGGCCTGTGTTGGTAGCCTGCAGTGTTGGCCTGTGTTGGCAGCCTGCAGTGGAGTAGCGAGATGGCCGCCAGCAGCCGCAACACGAAAAAATCGCTTTCTTGCTTCTGCAGAAAGCTGACATCTCATCTCACATCGATGTGTGTCTGTAACCTACTGGAAACTGAATATGCTATCTTTTAAGTCTCATTTCACTGGGAAGCCAGCTGTAATAGGAAAGATTAGCAGTTGGACTTGATGGAGAAAATAGCTCTGGAAGGACTCGTATCTAATTGTATTTCAGAAAAATAATGAGAAGCGATGTGTAAGATTCATCACATCATTGCAGCCTCACACTCTTTCACTTACGCCGTTCATGCAGGTAAGTGTTTACATCTAATCCCGCCAAAAGAATATCCACACGAACATCCTCTGACCAGGAGGGACATGGAAGGCGATAAGTGCGTACATGTGCAATCGTTGGGGTTGGTAGTATCACTTTGTCTCTGTATGGTCAAGGCATCGATACAAAAAATCAAGATATATACATATCCGGTACATATCTTCGGGCCATCGTTTTGCAAAATCTTCCTGTTGACCAAATATCCATTTTTGTCTATGTGTATCACTTTGAATTGCTTCCTCCCATACACGTCCTGAATACAATGCAGTTACGCTCGTTTAGATTGCCTCCTCTACTCCGCTATGATGACGATACCGATCCCCGGAGACGACGATTGAGAGATCACGGATGAAAACACTAAAAGCTATCGGGGAAAAGCTATCGGGCGGCGTTCCGTCGGCAGCTTATCGCCCAACAGGTCGATTCGCCTTTGATATGCGAGACACTGCCTGACCCAAACCGTCCAACCTGTGTCTGTGACATTAACATTTAAGGTGCCCTCCAGAACGTGATGCCATTTCCCAGTTAGTGTTGTCATTCGCGTGAGGCGACTGCCAGATTCCAATGACTGACGACCGACTCGGACTTGCTGGAAAGGCTTTGCTGCTATGTGGACAGCGTAATAATCTGGTGACATCTAGCATGCCGCTACAGTGGTAGGGTCGTAGTTTATAAAATAAGAGGTGACTCGATGACACCCATGTTCCTCAAGACATATTGCACACGGTAAAATAAAAATGTGTATCCCCACGTGAAGTTGAGTTAATATCGGCCTTGCCAAGTTTCCCTTGAAATGAATAATATGATGGGTCCCAAGCGCGTTTTACGATAGCATGCCGTTGTCTGTGTGCCCCGTATGCGCATATTCATTTTGCAATGCAATACTGAAGTGTGCATGTGTAAATGAAAATTGCATGACAGTTATAGCTGATTCCAGAACACCTAACTGTAAACTTAATCGTTATTTGGCTTGACCTCTTCACGTATCAGTCGATTCGATGTTTAGTATCTGACGTTCTCTAACTTAGCTTTTACGCAGTGATGATGTAGTTCGCCTTGCATTCCCTGTGATAGAATAATGAAATATGAATGTAGCACAATGATAATTGGTCGACAAAGCCATGTAGGAAGTTCGTTATAGTTAGTGTAAAATGGAAATTTCAGCTGTTACCTAGTTTAAAATACAAGTTATCCCTTGTTCCCAGTACAATGTGTTGCAATGTGCAAAAATTGTAATGTAATGCAAGACAATAGCAATATCCTTGAACAATTATGCATTGCATTGTAAATACGTCAGTTAAAATTTACACGCATCGCAAGTTGAACGTTGCTCGGTGTTACATATTTCAGAGGTGTACTTATCATGATTGTCAAACGTTTTTATCATCTCATATCATGTCATATGTGTCCTGCTGAGGACAGTGATCTGGCCCAAGGCCTATCGATTCAGGTTGGACAATAGCGTCAGCTGCTGTGCTGGCGTTTAGCTGCATATATGACAAGTATGGCGATTGTGATCGATATCAGCTCGTATATTATTCATTATCGGTATCATGTCTGTGCTTGCTCCAATTTGACCACTTATAGTCCATCATTTTTGTGACAGTAGCTGGACTAGCTATTGTCGATCGATTGCAGTGTTTGCTTCGACCAACTTCACCGGTTGAAAAAGATAAATTCGCACGTGCTGTCACGCCAGCCAAGCTACCGTGGCGGGATTTGATATATGAGTATAAATGCGGCTGTGCTATGTGAAGCTGCGTTCGACGAAAGCTATTCTTGATATTGTCACAAAGGCACTAAGGTTTAATTCGTTATCTTTGCGCGCACAAATAAAACTAAAATCGATCACAATCGCCACACGTCTTATGCATGTAGTTAAGCGTCACCACAGCAACTGATGGCAATTATACAGGCCTGACCCAGGATTTATCTGGCTATCTACGTTAATCACCTATTTTTGTCCTTGATAAATGTGCGGTGTCGAAATAGACCACTCACCAAAAAACCTTTGAGTTTACAACACCGCCCGAAGGTGGCTAGAGGAATAACAGCGCAACTAGTGGCCGCTGTAGTAACTGCTGCAACGGAAGCTAATTACGACGGTTTCTTAATTAACCCGCACAATTTTGGAGAGAGGATGGGATCGTTTTACGTCCCTCGCGGGTTTTTCTGCGCTGTAGAAGTCGCAGTCAGGAACTCTCTGAGGTGGTGACCGAGGCCGATTCGCTATGGGTCAGGAGAGGAATTTGATTGTTCTTGACATCGTAGCTAGCAATTAACAGATTGGATATTTTTCGCCGACAAACAATATCCCCGTTTGAGCACTTTCACAGGTACAACGACTTTGTTTTTTTGTGTGCTGTTATTGTTTTTTAAATATTTTTGGGGGAGGGGGAACATGGATGGATTCGCAGGTACCCATAATGGAAAAACTCAGGGATGTTATGAATCGAAGCTTACTCTACATCTTATTTCAGCACGAATGTGGGAGATGGAGATGGCCGACAACCATGGATCATGGATGTCCAACGGTACTAAAGGTTGTTTGCGTGGACGAGGGATGATGCCAGACGTCAGTCGAGGTGAAAATATTGGTGCTCTTGCGACAACAGATGGCTCCGTGGACGTCACTAGATATATTACTCATCGCAAGTGCGCAGTAGTTTCTCTTCAGATCATGCATTACTTTGGAAGCCATCTCAAGACTAAATATTAAAAGAATTCTGACGGTCAGATCACCAATATTTGTTTCAGTATAAAAAAAAATCAGCTGATATAGATGAAACGCCATTGGCCTTGACGTTCCGCTCTTGATGGATGCGAAAATCTGTGTTGTGGAGCCATGTGAGAGTCATGTCGAAGGAGACATTTTGTAACAAAACCATTAACTCACGGCATAATATGGCAACCACCCATCATTGCGAAGTATCATGGGTATAGGTGTCCAAAGTTAGATGTGGTCACTACCTACACAGCGTGAATATTACTGGTCGAGATCATGGTCGGGCTCAATTTTTCAACTCTAACGTGCGTTAACTATGGGACAACATGCTCGCTGGATGATTTTCCTCACATAGTAGAACATAAAATACACATAATAATGTTTTACTGAGAATATTGCCACATCTCTCCTTCAGGGAATTGTAATCAGTCTCAGTGTAGTTAGTGCTGTGTGCGCGTAAGCCGGTCTAGTTGACACAGACGAATATCCAGGATTAGATGAGATACGTGCTTGCCGGAGAAGAGGAGAGAGAGAAGGAGCGGACGAGTGCCCCAGTCAGGGGACTGTCTGATTGACACCTGAACGGAACGCTCGTCTGCAACCTCCTACTATCCATTCTAACACCTTACTGTGACTCGACTTGAGGATGTCGGATCTCAAAAATGTATCCAATTATGCATTTTCATCCATTTATCGGACTGGTTTAAGCTGGCATCTATCGGACTGGTTTAACCTAACTTAAGCTACATCAAGGTTGGCTCTACGTCCCTGTTCCCTTTAGGATTTAGCGATCACTCGATAATGAAATGTATACTGTCCCCTACGTGTGTCCCTTAGTGCCCACAATTTATGAACGCCATGAGCTCGGTTTCCGGCCCACATTGTCGGATAAACATGTTTATTATCATCTGGTTGCGACCAGCCTCCATTCTGACCTCTCCCATCCCACCATTTTCTACGCGTTGAAATGTGAAACTCCGAAACTCATCGACCATTCGCTTTACTGCTGCAGTGAACTATCGACAACTGCGCCGGTCGCGGTGGCCGGCGCAATTCGGGCGACTATTTCCAATCAGGCTGGCTCCAGCATGCTTATCACAAATCGACTTTTGTCACGTACCGGTTGCGCTGGCGCGCCGGGCCCGGACACACCTGAATTTCCGAACAATCGGGCTGCCGTCCGGCAGCCCGGCCGGAGAATGGACGGCGCCGAATTGCGCCGCCCCTCGGCAGGATCGGGGTCAGCCGGTGTGCCGGGCGGCCGGCCGCTCGATGGCCGGCCAGCGCGCGGCACGCGTCGCCGGCAAGGCCGACGTGCGCGGCGCGCTGTTATTTGCCGGCGGCCGCGCGCGCCTCCCCATTGGCGGCGGCGTGTTGTTTCGACTCGCCGTATCGGTTATAAGTGCGGCAATCAATCGTCGGCCGCGTCACATGTGGCCGCCGGGCCAGCGGCGGCCGCCGCCGCGCACAACGGCATCTGTTGCCGGAGCCATTCGGCGGTCGGGCAAATACGGCGCCGTGGGAGGTGCCCTGCTTGGGACGGACTGGGCTGCCACTGCGGGTCGCATGCAACTTCAGCATTAGCAATTAGTGGCACCAGCAGCACCAGCAGCACCACCAGCACCGGCAACATCGGAGGCATTGGTAGTCCTGAACTGGACTCCAACTCCGTTACTCTAGCAGAAAGTCATGCGCCTTAGGAATCATATGTGTCGACAGCATCAACGGTATATTCCAAACATTTCCTTACATCTAAGATGCACGATTTTTTGTCGCAATGTTCCTGGGTGTTGATGAACCTGTGGCGGAAGAAGAAGAATGTGCTGCAAGGGTCCAACTCTGTTACTTAATACAATCGATGGCTTGCAATGGTGTGGACGATATTCCGAAGGTTCTAACCAGATGAAGCCCATTCTCACCAAGTTTTGATGGATGTTGGTTAGGACAGTGTGATAATACTGCATAAATCTTCAGCTGACAGTTGAAAGTGGTCAGCGAACGACACGCTTCACGTTGTATCCATACACCCGACTCATCAACTCCAACCGAATTTCATCTTGTATGGCTGCCAAACCCGATTGAAAAGTAGGTCAACAAGAACCTATTTGTCTTCGCCGTGATATATTTCCAAATAATGGACTTTATCCCTATCACTACGCTGCCAAGCCTGTTTTCGCCGAGCCACATTAGGGTTTGATACATTGCGCTGAAAATGGGTGGGTGGCAAGGAGCTTTGAAAAGTGCGTAGGTAGTTCGCCAAGGCTTTTCCCCACTACATGCCTGCAGTCGAGAGGCGGCTTCAGGAGTCATGAAAGGAGTCGAGCCAAGACTCTCTCGTCACACCCTTCCAGCATTGGACGGACCCCCGGGACAAGGGAGGGGAGGGGGGTCCGTCCAATGCTTGTTCCCATGTTTTCGCCTTTGCGCATGATGCATTCAACGTTTCTGGGCACCTCCCCCGTTTTATTTTTAACTATCTGCAAATTGCTCGCGGCCTCACGAGCAATCGGGTCTGCACCGGATGTGAGGAATGCGAGTAATGAGCAGGGATCCGCCTCTGTTGCAGTATTAGTCTGCTCCGTATTGACCGGGTGCACTGATGCGGTGGCCACCTTTGCAGGCAGCACCACCGCCGGCTGCACGGTGCTGGTGCTGCTGGATAATGCCTGGTGCAGCCTCTTTGAGTCGACGGGTGCGAAGCTGCAGCGTGCGCCGTTTGATCCGCGTCAGCATTTAGCCGCTCCAGTGTGCTGCCGCCGAGCCGTTATTCATTCCTGCGATGAAATGTTGCGCCGGGCTCGGATCTGGGCGCGCTGCAGTGAATGACGCCACAGTCGGCAGTTGGCGAACTGAAGGCAGGCCGCAGCCGCCAACGGCTCCGAACGCCAGCCCGCCAGGTAAAGACGAATGGGCTGGGGGACGGGAACTGTAATGGGAGGCTTCGGTCGGCCAGAAGAAGGCTGTAAACGGGCGAAGAGACAAAGAGACAAAAGGCAGAGTAGGGTAAGAAAATACGATCGAGATGCAAAAGAGAAGTAAGCAGAAAATGATAATGTACGAGAGGCAGACACACATACACACGCACATGCGCGCACACAGATAGACGGAGTGAGGAAGAGAGAGAGAGAGAGAGAGAGAGAGAGAGAGAGAGAGAGAGAGAGAGAGAGAGAGAGAGAGAGAGAGAGAGAGAGAGAGAGAGAGAGAGAGAGAGAAAAAAAAGAAAAGAGAGAGAGAGAGAGAGAGAGAGAGAGAGAGAGAGAGAGAGAGAGAGAGAGAGAGAGAGAGAGAGGAGAGGAGAGGAGAGGGAGCCGGATGTGGTTGGAGATGCGTCGGCTGAGACGGGATGACATGTTGCCGGTATGGCCGGGATCCAGTGGCTGATGGTGGCCGGTGTAGTGGCACGTGGCTAGGCCGGTGGGACACCTGTGGGCGGCTGGTGAAGGCTGGAGCTCAGCTCCGATTGATGGCGGTCGGCACCTGTTGGAGGTTCGTGACGAGGTTCAGATGGGCTGCCGTCACGCGATGTCACAGCGCCGCCAGTCCGACTGCCACAGCGGGAGTCGCGGACCGCCAGTCCGACTGTCGCAGCGGGGGTCACGGACCGCCAGTCAGACTGTCGCAGCGGGGGCCACCGATGGATTGTCGCAGGGGAGTCACGGGCCGACTGTCGCGGCGGGGGCCACGGATAGATTGCCACAGCGGGGCCACGGGCCGACCGCCACAGTGGAGGCACGGACCGACTGTCGCAGCGGGGACCACGTACAGATTGTCGCAGCGGAACAACAGACTAACTTTCGCAGCGGGGGCCACAAACCGACTCTGCCACAGCGAGGTCACGGACAGACTGCCACAGTAGGGTCGCGGGCCGACTGTCACAGTGGAGTCACGGGTTGACAGTCGGCCCGTGACCCTACTCCGTTGCGACAATCACAGTGGAGTCACGGGTTGACAGTCGGCCCGTGACCCTACTCCGTTGCGACAATCACAGTGGAGTCACGGGTTGACAGTCGGCCCGTGACCCTACTCCGTTGCGACAATCACAGTGGAGTCACGGGCTGACTGTCGCAACGGAGTAACGGACCGCTAGATGCGACTGCACGGACCGGCGGTCCGATTGCCACAGTCAGAGTGCGGCTACGGTGCCGTTGGTGGCTGTGTGTAGTGGATGTGTGCGGCAGTGCCTGGCTCCCTCCCAGGGGCCAGCGCTGTCTGCAGCAGGGTCTGGCTCCACCAGCGCTGTCTGCAGCAGGGTCTGGCTCCACCAGCGCTGTCTGCAGCAGGGTCTGGCTCCACCAGCGCTGTCTGCAGCAGGGTCTGGCTCCACCAGCGCTGTATGCAGCAGAGTCTGGCTCCACCAGCGCTGTCTGCAGCAGGGTCTGGCTCCACCAGCGCTGTCTGCAGCAGGGTCTGGCTCCACCAGCGCTCTCTGCAGCAGAGTCTGGCTCCACCAGCGCTGTCTGCAGCAGAGTCTGGCTCCACCAGCGCTGTCTGCAGCAGGGTCTGGCTCCACCAGCGCTGTCTGCAGCAGGGTCTGGCTCCACCAGCGCTGTCTGCAGCAGAGTCTGGCTCCACCAGCGCTGTCTGCAGCAGGGTCTGGCTCCACCAGCGCTGTCTGCAGCAGGGTCTGGCTCCACCAGCGCTGTCTGCAGCAGAGTCTGGCTCCACCAGCGCTGTCTGCAGCAGAGTCTGGCTCCACCACCGCTCTCTGCAGCAGAGTCTGATTCTTGGGGCCAGCGTTGTCTGCTGCAGGGCTAGCTAGTTCCGGGGATCGGTGAGAACTGCACCTACAACAGGAAACGTCAACAGTGCGGATAGGCACAGGCGAGAGTACTGTTCAAAACGCCTCTTCCTTTTTCAAAGTGGTTGTTGATGGGTACAATGAGCTTCATCATAAAATGACAAATGACTCCGAGAAATGTCAGAAATCATCAGGTGCTTTAATAGCCAATGCAATTGGGATGGAAAAGTCCATGAAAAATATTAAAGTACACTGGACGAGACGGAAGGCTGTTTGTGTCCCCAAATCTTAGCCTTGGTGCCAGCTATTCCTGCTTCGCTACCGAGTAGCAAGTCGTCCCGAGCATTCAACTTGAGTGAATGGAATGAGTGGAATACCACCGAGTACGTATCCCGGACACCACACGTCTCAAGCTGGCTCTACTCCTCAACATCCAAACGCTGGTGGGAATCGGATCGAGGAAACGCTTAGCAGAAGAGGAGAACGTACGGAAGACAAAACAGGTCACCACACACTGCGTTCTATTGGGAAAGTGCCCTGACCCGGATCGATGCTGGAACTGTACCACGGATGATTTCACACCAGTCGCAATAACCAAAATGTAGGTTGGTCTGATTTGATTACCTTTGCACTGAGACTGTGCTATATATATATATATATATATATATATATATATATATATATATATATATATATATATATATATATATATATATATATATATATATAGGAAGGTGTTACTGCTTCACACGCAAAGCAGTAACACCTTCCTTGTCCCTCTTCTGGCCTTTTCCATACTCTCTTTCGAATAAACATATATATATATATATATATATATATATATATATATATATATATATATATATATATATATATATATATATATATATATATATATATATATATATATATATATATATATATATATATTATAGTTTATTCGAAAGAGAGTATGGAAAAGGCCAGAAGAGGGACAAGGAAGGTGTTACTGCTTTGCGTGTGAAGCAGCCTGTGGATGTTCCCCGCTAATACACGCTATGCACGTTATACATGTTTAGTTTCCGCTCTGCTACACACTACCTGACTGAAGAGTGTGCCTCATTCAGGAGCACCCGCCGGCTACCAGTCAGCAGTCATCCATACAAACACAAGCACAATTGCTCGAGATTCCGTAAATATACAATATATGACTCGTAGGTCAGTAAGGTGTTAATATTTCAACGTCGTTGAGCGACCGCTAAATATTATTATTTTTCAACTATGCGTACTAAAAATTGTTTTTAGGCCAGATGCCAACCTTTAGGTGGGTAAGCCATGGAGTCTTCTTTTTAAAGTTGTGCAAACAAGGGCCATCATAAGATGTATGCATATATATGCATAAATATATATATATATATATATATATATATATATATATATATATATATATATATATATATATATATATATAAGTATATGTATATATGTAGGTATGTTAGTATATATATACATATATATGTATATATATATATATATATATATATATATATACATATGCATATATACACATAGACGCTCAGTCCGTGAAAATGTGAAACATTGCCAGTGGACGAAATGGATCTCTTGCACATTTGAGCAAATCCTTTTGATTGTATGGTTATTGTCTGCCCAAAACTTCGTGGTTCTTTGTTTCCTTCTGGGCTCTACATCGAGGGTAGATCGTTCCATTCGGGCTACTTAATGTTATCCAATGTCCGGCGTATCGCCCACGAATGCAAATGAAAGGACGTTGTGCATAATTTACGTGTTTGCTGGGCATGAGTATGCCTGGCTGTAATGGTCAGGTCCTTGTGTTGATCATGCTTCAATGTATACCCAGAGTGTCTCATAGCGCGTCCCCAGCATGTCATGCTTTTGCTAATGTTATTGCTGATTTCAGCATTGGATGTCGCCGGAAGCCAGCATGGCTGTTGCATTATGGGGGTTAATGAATAAATACCATGCATCACGATCAGCTGGCATCACGTGATTCGTGCTAAACGCCCACGATATCACCATGCCGGAGCGCACTGCAGATAAAAATATGTTGGCATATTCTGATGAGCGATTCCAGTGTCACTTTGCCAGTTTTGTGAATGCCGACAGAATGTGAACGCTATGTGGGTGTGTTTCATCGATGCCATGCGTGCACACGGGTGGTATCACCTGGAAGTGGTCGCGTCACCTCCTATCGTAGTACAGAGGAAGACTGTTTTACTTTTCCAGATATATAGGCCAGCACTGTCTCCCCTGGAGTTATTTGGAGTGCAAGTGTCATGAAATCAAATAGAACCAATTCCCTTAGGAAGAAGTGCTAATCGGTGTCACTTTTGTATATTGGAAGAATGGCTCTGGGCTAGCAACTCGCCAAAATTGTATGCGAATGGGAGTGCAGGCGAGTAGCAGCCCCCTTTGTGGGAAGACCAGTGGGCGACAGCTAGCTCCCTCTGTGGAAAGATCGACGGGTACCAGCCAGCCTCATCTGTGGAAAGACTGATGGAACTCACTCGATACGCTTTGGCTAAAGCGTATGACGAGTGCACCATGTGGACGCCTCGCCATTGATATGACACTTTATTGGAGTGAATCACACTGTGAGACCCAACTAGGAGGCATGAGGTTAATTCAGCCGTGCTATCTATGATATAATACTATGAAGCTGAGTGGAATCCGATGACCAGGAGAGAGCATCAGGATTACCCGACTGGGAGTTTCCGTGATCCTCCTGGAAAGTACTCGTCTATTCAGGCCATCAACATTTCACACCTTTTCAGACGTTAATGCCATCCGTTCTGCTGTTGGAACCAACCGAAAAAAATACCGTCAAATAATGATCTTCGATTCGTTTGGTAGCCAACTCTGCCGCTCCGCGCCCGCAATCCTGACTTGCATCATTTACAGCCATTCAATAGAAAATCCGGTGCCTCACCAGCCGTCCGCACGGCGCAGCCATCTGGCGATCACCCCCCACCCCACTCCACCCCCCACCGCCACCCTCGCCCCTCCGACCGGTCAGTGGACAGGGTCAGAACCACGTGCCACGCAGACAGGCGTGGACATTTTTCAACACATCACCTGTGTGTTGAAAAATGCATGTCGTTTGACGTGGCTGAGCTATCCGTCGATCAGTGCCCATTGCCGTTGCTTATGCGTCGTTCCACGAGGATAAGAATATAAATTAGGCCACGGAAGCCATAACCATATCATTCGGAAATCCTTGCAAACTAGTCGTATGGGCATTGCTTAGAAACACTGAAATAGACGACGACTCCCCACTTCCCACCCCTCACTACCTTTTGCGACGTTCTTACACCCTTGTATGCAACGCGGGTAGGAATCATATCATGCAAGGAAAACACGTCAAGCTGGGATTTCAGGTCGGTGAAATCGGACCAGATTGCGGCCTGACTACAACTCCACATCTTTGCCATTGCATCATCGCTCTGTGAGACTAAATCGAAAATGATGCAAGCTCGCTCTGCACCAGCATGTTGCCACAAATTGGACGGGGGCGCTGTACGAGCGGGGACAAGCTGGTGACTGCATGGCTCCAGGGCACAGGTACAGGATCGGAAATCATAGCAGCAGACTGCCACAACTGGAATTTCCTGGCAGCTCTTCGATACCTAACTGGGGGAAATGCAGGCAATTCTTAAACAGCAACCGATGTCGGCAATTCAGCACATGGCACTTCGGCTTGAAGTACATGCATCAACTCCAACATTTAAGTCGAGAAAAGTGAAGTCGTAGTCAAACTGAACATTTATCTAGTCTAGCATATGAACCTGTGTCGCATACGCACGGACATAGATTCCCTGGGTCTTCGCCCTCGCTCGTAGCAAGACTCCGCTTCTGTGTGGCTGCCACTGCGTGTGCAGAAACCGTTAAAGCGGATAAGAAGCCTGTCGTGCCGATCATGTCACCGCTCACCCGCTTCGGTGATAGGTCTTAGCTAGGTTCGTGTGACGTTTGCTAGATATTGACACTGTTCGTGCTGTTGGTCCTTGGTGTGAATTTTGAAAGAGAACGTTTGTTTTTATTTCGTAGTTGCTGCGCATACGATCCCATAGTGGCCATCCACTACATTGATTAAATGGAATGAATGCATGGGCGAAGGAATAGGGAAGACATGGACCATGCTTTTCCTCAATTTCTGGGAATCTCGACCATTAGCCTTTGGGTGTTCGTGGAAAGAAGCGACTGAAAAAGATGTTCGAACACACTTGGCGCGTTCCCACGCTCTCATTCAGCGGATGTCCCGAAGTGGATTGGGTCGATATATCTCTAGCATTCTTGCTGGAGATACATTTTTTAGTCAATTAAATTGTTACCAACAATGGGGTGTGCCGTTGGACTTCGCAGATTGCGCCACACCGTAGTTCATACTGCTGCGGTGGCATGCTGAGCCTGCGGCAGTCATACACGCCAGTACAGTCTACCTTCGTAGGGACGTCACATTATGTTTCAAGGAACGAAAGTATGAAGGTCTCAGCATACTTTATGAGCCACGAATTCATGATCCGTAGGTTTGAGTTTCGCTTCTCCTTAATGATCTGAGGCATTTCCTGACAGTCTGACTCGTCCCTCTGTCGCTTCGACTTCGTAAAGTCTTGCACGAAGGCCACCGCCCACTCCGTGGTATGGTTGACCACGTTGAAAATGAGAACTCTAAATCGATTTTGAATTAAAGGCACCCTCTATTCAAATTTCCACGGACACTTATTAAGGAAAGAGGAAGAAAGCTTCTGGAAGAATCTGGAAAAAGTGTAACTTTCGAGAGGAACCGATGCCTACAAAGTTGTTTTTGTCATACTGGGCCAAGAACCAACACTCGCCATGGAGGATCCTTGGATCCTGGAATGTGTCGATAGTATACATCATGGACTTATTCTCATTAACAAGGACAGAGTGCTCGAAGATGGCTTGTGTCACATGTGTTCCGATAAATAGCACAGATGTTTGCTAGAGCTGGCGCAGCCAGCCGGGTAGGTGCACTTGAGGATTTTCAGCAAATCCAAGTCTCCAAGAGGAGCGGCTACAAGATCACGATCGGCGTACCAGTGGCGGACGTAGCAAACGAAGAGACAGAAGTCCCTCAGGCCGTCGAGAACATCACCGCGTGACGATCTTCAGGAAGCGAAAACACGCTGGGCAATGGCACGGATAAAATTATCATTGAAGAGCCAGATCTTCAACCAGTCGATCGTTCGGCCATTCACCTTGCTCTGTGTAGCACCTCGGGAGCCACGAAGACCGGCCACTCTCGACAATGGGGAATTCTCCCCGAGGGATTACGGCCATTTCCCATAGCTCATTGCTGTCACCTCTCGGACGGTGCTGCTGGAGAAGAATCCGTGTCATCTGGATGACTTCGTTCTCCAAGGTAGGACTAGCTTAGCTGCCACCTCTTTTTCCGCCGTAAACGTCTCCAGGAGGAACTGAGGAACATAATTATGACAGGTGAAATAAATCAACTCAGTTTTCAATGTGGCCTCTGCGAAGACACAGACACAACCGCAAGACCGCTGTTCACAGCTGTAACATCGAAGCATGATGCTAGACATAGTCATCTATGTGGCGATCTGTCGCCATCCGAGCGATGGCTTCCGCATAGCTTGCGGCCTTCGAACCTGAGAGCTGCGCGGCGTCAAGGAACTTGCTGAAACCGTTACCAGTGACCAGGAGCGTTACTCGATCAATGGTGACGCGCCCGGTTAAGCTCTGTATTAGTTTTCGATTCGATGCAGGACGAGCGAGTTAGTTGGCTTGAAGGATGCCTTGATCTCCTCAGTCTTTCCGATCGCTTTTCAATTCGAGCCGACTTAATTGCGCTGGTGCTGAAATCCAAGGTCCTGGGATCCTGTTCTAATTGGCAGGCAAATGCAATCAGGATTCTACTTGCAGCTCGAGAAATGCTGGATGTTTGGTAAAACGCAGCTACAAGTTGCGAATGATCTGGATTCTCTCCCACACTTGACATTGATTCTCCTGTGGATCCTATGGTGGTGGCGGCGACTCAGTTCGTTATCTGAGGGGAGCTTGCGTCTTCCGCACTTTCAGATCGCTCAGAGATAGACGGCGAGTCTTCCAGCGTAACAGTTGCGGAACAAGCAGCCATCACCTCACCTTCCATTTGCTCCCTCCTCTCTTCCCCTTCCTTCCATACCTGTATTCTTGCGGGTTTCTGGGCTCCCTTCCTGTCAACGGTACCAATCGCACCTGTATGTCTCTTTTCCATTTGTGCAGGGAGGAACTGTATATCCTCTTGAATCGTGATGATTGATATAGTATCCCGATAAGCTACGTCAAACAAATATCACACAGACTCCTGGATTTTTTTTGCGGTTGACTCTTTGTAGGCAGGTTCGTTTCTCCTGGCAATGGTAGACTATAGTTTGCCTCGCTTGGACGGCAACTGGTTCTCAAATCCATCAAGTTATCAAATTCAACAAGTTTCCAAATCCAACAAGTTCTTAAATCAAACAAGCTCTCAAATTCAATAAATTCTCAAATCCAACAAGTTCTGAAGTACAACAAGTCCTCAAATTCAACAAATTCTCAAATCCAACAAGTTCTTGAATTCAACAAGTTTTCAAATCCAACAAGTTCTCAAATCCAACAAGTTCTCAAATTCAACAAGTTCTCAAATCTAGCACCCGCTAATGAATATGCATTGACCGAGCTGGTGATTAATGAATACGGCGACAACTTGTACAACGGCTTCGACAGCAATCACACCGATACGTGCCGTTTCCAAATCCACGCATCCAAGTTTCTAGGCACCCATGACGGAGAATCGTCCCAGCGTCCACACCTTATCCCAGGGCTGCGTCTTGCCAGCCTGGCCGCTCAATCGCGTCTGCACGAGCCAGGTGGGCTAGAGAAGAGGACCCGTCACTCATGAGGAGGGGACCCACCAGGCAAACGCCCCGGCCTGTCACTGGCCGGCATCACGGTAACAAACCGCGAAAGGATGGGTCCTGTCGTCGTACTCCAGACACGCCCCACATGTACTGCGGTCACATGGTACATGGTATATGTCGCAGTCGGTCGGTCACATCTATCCCGGGTCAATCACGTGTCGGATCTCGCAGGATGTGGTTCGGTCGACGACTCAGACCAGCTCCCGCCCTGCATGTGCACTGGTGACACCTCATATGACGGTGGTATGCCACCATGCACAGGAACGCAATAGGGGACGGTCGACCGACTGCTGCCGCGCCGGAACTGAGCAAGCAAAACATTGGGCGGGAGGCGCAGCTCGAGGTAACAACTGCTGACGTCGGTGTGAGACGGCACCGGTCCACGTCTGGGATCCCCTCGGGGCTCGGATCCCACGATACACGGGCGCAGCTGTCGTCAAGCCGCCAAACGCATTCGAAAGATAGGTTCAAAGCTGACTTCGTTTCGTCTATCCTGGTGCCAGTCGCGGTTGTTGATCTTTTTCAGAGTCTGCCGCTGCCATTGTGAAAACATGGTGGAACTGGTTTGCAATCTCCTTGAAATATTTTGTCCGGATACTCTCATTGCTCCATATTTTGGTGGCTTCACTTGCTGGCAGGCTGCAACTCTCAGTGAAAGAGTTCTTCTCTTCTGTGTGCAAGTGGAAAAGAAACTTTGACACTTTACAGACAGGATATAAACTTCTGTCCCTGCAATCTCGGACTCGATGATGCAAACACGGAATACTCTTCTTGGAACATGAGCCTGTGGCCCTGAGCCTATTGGTCAATCCTACCAAATTTCTCCACGCTTCCGGCTTCAGAAATTCAAACATACATCACAAGCAGCCTACACATAGCCTCTTCATACGCAGCCTGCAATCATGAGACGATTTTGCATTGCACAAATACTCTCCTTGGTAATAGTAATTCATGTATCGTCGCTGACATTCGAGTTTCAAAACAGCAATGTTACATACACATATAACAAAGACTGGGAAATAAGAACTATCCGACATCACGCATAGGCCAGATAATATCGATTGTCATCACAAAACACCTCGGCACAAAACAAGCCAGCACAAAATACAGTGACACCCACCACTTGTACTTGTACCACTTGTACTACAGAAACACAATGACACCAGGATAAAAGCAAGATGAAACCTCACTCAAAAACATTATTCGGAGAAACTGTAAAACCACAAAACTAGCAGTCAAAATCAATCTGAGCATATGCTACAACAGCCCAACTACAGCATCACTACTGATGGAAAGCAATGCTGCACATCACCCATCACCACTAAAACCAACAAATCTGATATACCACTACAATTGCACCTTAGGAGTCTGCGGACTCCTACCTCACAGTGGATGCATCGGAAAAAAACGACCAATGCAGTCAGTCGAAGACTCACAATGCATCTACAATACGGCGGGCCACTCTCCCATGCACACGAACACCACAACACAGCGCTGACAATGAGAGTACTGGTAGAAAACTGTAAAATTATCGCAACCACCCACAGCCAGCGACGTCTTATTGTCTTAAAGGCAAGCCCACCCACCCCACGCACACATACAGTGACATGTCTTGCAGTGTAATACTGGACATGTAAATTTCTAGTACTCCCAGCGCCCACTCACACAACGCACGCGAATTGTTACCCAAAACATAAATATCAGGTGTGTATATTTCATCAATGTGACGTTACCAACATACCGTCTTGAAAATGCCTTAGGTTAAGACGAAACGTCGGTAAAATACAGAGATGTTCTATGTGTTAATTGTAGTATTGACCACCATGCACTTTGGCGAAATACTACACAAACACAACGAAGAGACAAGGAAGATAATGCGAACAATTGAATCCGCAAGCAAGAAGATCACCGATGCTGAACTCTCGGTCATATTCAACGAAACTTGCATATATATGTGTGTGTAAATATATACGTGTGTGTGTGTATGTGTGTATGTATATACATATATGTATATAGAAAACTTCATCATCTGAATGTTTGGACTATGAACACAATGCGTGCAGGTTCACGACATTGTCTGTCAATCATGTCTGTGAACACTTAAACTGCTTCGAGCGATTGGTGAGGTTAGGTCGGAGCTCTTCTTCCTGAAGAATTCTTCGTCTTGGTTATTCTTTCTGAGCACCTATGTATAATTGGCATTCGTCATGAGGATTTGTGAATTATTTGTATTGGTCTTGCAGCATTATGTGTCTTGATACTATCCCTTAGGATTTATGGGCTATTGCTGTTCTTTTTTAGAATGCATTGGTCATTCACGTTATTTCTGGATTAGAATGGGTCATGGATGCCCCGCTGTTCCCATAATAACATTTCACTTCTATACAATGATATGAGAATCACTTTTCTACCACATTTGAACACTACGTCATGTTGGATGCACTCAAATTCTTTGCTACCTGCAAGAAGCCTATAGTCGCAAAATGAGAATATCACCATGCACGCACCTCGAGCAGCCCAAACTGACGATCCAGAACATGAACGTGCAACCACCAGTGGCACGTGCAGTGTGCTAAGGTTCGATTATCCCTGATCACTTTAATACTGACCCAAAATATAAAATGGTGCCGACGTTGTTTACTTCCTCCAATACTTTTCAAGCACGATCTCTGCTGTTTCGCGCCACCACCATTTCGTGACCGCGAGGCTTTTGTGATCCTGGCTACTTTTCTGCTTTGAGATCGTGAATAAGATTTCTTGATTCTACTCACCGTCCAGCGTCCGTGGTTTCGGAGGTCGGGGAGGTGAGACTGGAAATCAGCGCCACCCGGTGTGGTATGTGTCCGTGATTGCATTCTAAATTGCGCTGTTGGATGTGTAGCGGATGGTTATTGACAGTTCAGGCAGAGCGAAGCTGGGACTTCAGATCTAGAGACATGTTGGAACTATTCATCATCTCGAATGTATTTACGTACTCCAGATCAAACTCAGTGTGATTAGCCTGGAAAGTTGTTTGTCGGGAGATGGTTGGGGGGGGGGGGGAGGTATCACTACTCTCCACCCATTGGAGGACAGGCATTGGTCGCTTGTGCATTAAAACTCACACTATAACTCCTTGAGGTTGTCGCATAATTATGATTACTCTCTTTCAAGCTGCAGCTGTAGGTCCCATCACTCCCACGAGATGAACTGTCGGCTGTGGATATTGTATTAATTGTGATGCACCAAATAACCATGTGTGCAAAATTCACTCAGGAGGACGCTCACTAATCTACAATGTACCATTGTGAACGTTTCGAAATCTCCTTTCGCATCAAACCTGGATTTTAATCTTCGGATGGTTTATTGATTGCACCACAGATTACAACTGCACGGCTTTGCACTAGCACCATCTGATTTTAACGACTTGTCATGAACTATTGTAATGTTAAGCTTTATTCCTTGGCTATCTGCGATTCTTTCTGATATCCCATGCCAGCAGTGTTCGGCGCAATTAGGCCTCATCTGTGTGTATTCGTGCGCAGTGTTAAGGCCATGTCTCCATTGGCACCACTGAACAGCATTTCTAACGGCAAGACCGACGACGTTGGCAGGTCCGACAGGTCCATCAGCTTCTCGGAATCCGCTACTCTGTAGCGTGCAGTAATTCGGGTGTCTAGTCTGTGCGCGATAGAAACGTGCCAGAGTCTGATCCTCAGCACGATGCACAAGTAGACATTGCAATACGCAGTGATTGGCGAAATGCAAAACGTCCTCGACTGGCCGGGTGAATCGTCACGATTGCCCGGCGCAACACACCAAGTTCGAGTCGATGACGCTGCACTCGGAGCGTGGCTCTCAGGTGGCGTTAATAGGCCGAACAGGTTTTGCTTCGCTCTTCAATTGGTGGGGACGTCGCGTCTCCCCTCGGGCGTCGTCTTAATTTGTGTTATTTCACCGACAACGATGTTGTTTTGTACCGCGGGTGTCATCTTCTCTGTGGAGTCAGCGATTTCGCACCGAGTCCAGCTTCGGCGTAGATCGACGTAATCGACCGTTCTTTGTGCCTTTGCAAGGACATTGACCCCTAAGCTGAAATGGCAAGTAAGCTGCTGATTGAGACACATGGGAGAGGTGATGCCTTGGTGTGTTTGTGCCGAGTGGAGGAATCATACAACTTGGTGTTGGTAGTGTTCGCAATTACACCAATCTGCTCAATACTGGACCCTCATCATATTTTATCACTTCATGTCGGGGCACAGAGGCTTGTGGCGCAAAAGTTTTTCGAGAACACCTCAAAATTCTCCGTCGGGCCCTGAAAAGAGCTTTTGGAGTCAAGTTTCACAAGCATCGTGAGCATCTATGAAATTATCTACGAAGATAATCTAATGCAGATCTTTGTGATATGAACTACCAGCCATCAGTTGTGGATTGTTGAAACGTGTGTCTGGCATTCTTCTCCGCACACCTAGTCCATGCAGGGCAGGCGATATTATCGGAGTATAGGGTATCATCCGGGCTGTCGATGCAAGAGAGAGAGAGAGAATGAGAGACAGCAAGAGAGAGCGAGATAGACATCAAGAGAGAGAGAGAGGGAGATAGAGAGAGAGAGAGAGAGCGAGAGAGAGAGAGCGATAGAGAGAGAGCGATAGAGAGAGAGAGAGAGGAGAGAAGAGAAAGAGAGAGGGAGAGAGAGCAAGATAGAGAGAAAGGAGGGGAACGTGAATGTCATTTGGCCTGGCGAGATGGCTGCTGGAGTTTGTAATTACGAGGAACACTGAAGATCTCATAAAAGCCTACCTGACTAGCGCTGCTCTCAATATTGCACTACCCGGAAGCTAAAGTCCACATCCTAAAAGGCCGAGTAGCAATGTTGTTGGGAAGCGCAGAATGAACAATTTCAGTATGTTTTCATGTTTTGAGAGTGCATACACAACTAAGGAAGTCGGGAACATTTCACAAGTGCTCTCCTCCGTAGTCAAAGTGACTTCACAAACCCACTGATTTTCCGACACGGGTCTTACGATTGCGTCTTGTCACGTGCATGTCATCGTAATACAGCCTCTATGTGTGCTTCATCAGTGTCCACGAAATTATAACCATGCTAGGCAATTTTTAAACAATTCTCAAGTTATTGGCGAACTGTCATTAAATCGGTATGCTTATTCGAAGTACCAGTTTTATCCTCCATTGCGAAACTGAGAATGTCGTTCCTGCAGTTGTCAGATACCTCAATACCCGGCACCAATATAAATAGCCGTCCGTTGGATGTTATCTCTACTTGCAGTGCGCATACTAGGATAGACGTACTGATGCAGCAAGCGGCTTGCGCATTTTGAAGTCTTCTTGGTTTATTATTCATTCTTGGTCATAACAACACATATGCTGATGAATGAGGTAGCTGCTTATGCCACGACTGGCTTTGGACAACAATGTATGCATTGACAAATCCGGATTCCTTACCCAGCGCCTATCGCACAATTTTTTATCAGCGTTGCGCGCCTTTCAGTGGCTATAGTCAACTGCAGTTTACAGCTCCAGTTGCAAAGCAGCATAACCGGGCGTGGAATGCGAGAGCAGGCTTTTTCTACTTCCTTGCTGTTCTGTGTGCTCCTGTCCGTATAAGTGTTGCTTATTCACTCTGTTCAGAGCCTCTTTAGCGACCGAGGCCGCACGGCCTGGCCGTTTCAATTACAGCCAGACAGCCGACTAACCAAGCGTCCTGTCAGCTTCGGCCAGTGTTTTGCTGCGCGGGGAGGGGATGCCCGCGTGCGGTGTTTATCAGTGTCGGACAGCCTCACGAGCCGAGTTTGAACAGCTCGCCTGGCGACCCGGTGAGCTGACACGTGTCCGGCTTTTTCAGATGAACCGTCCAATACAAGTGAAGCCAGCTGACAGCGAAAGCAGGGGAGGTAAGGGCCGGCGTACTCTCCCGGGGCGCCGCTCTTTTGCCCAGTACGTCTTCTATGACAGCGCACATTGTTTTCGAACTGAAAGCCATATTATGGCTGTAATCTTGCGAACCTGATCACCCAAATGAACTTCACCGCTGCATTATTGCGAGCACGCCAGTGATGGCCCTGATTTCATTGGTGCTTTCATACACTGGTTGTTTACTTCCACAAGGTGCGACGCATAACTGGAGCGAATCCAAGATGATCCAATATGAGAGCGATCTATGTGGCCCTCAATTTGATCCACCGGAGTTCGCTGCTATAATTTCAGGTTTTGTCTTAAATGCATGCCAACCCATGAAATGCTTGCTCACTGTTGAACATGAAATGCTTGAAGCTGATGAACATGAGGAAATGTATCTTTCCTCATGTTCATCAGCTCTGCGGAGCCGACAAGAATTTCACAATCACCTCCGATGTGTTGTCAGTTTTGCGCAGATGATCCCCATGGATGTACCCTATGGGTACAGCTATGGCTTTGTCCTGTTTCGTATGCGATTTTACCAGCGGCAGGTTCATCAGGCCAATCCATCAGGCAGGTTCATTCAACCTTCACTCGGCTGGTTGCTGAAAACTGCAAAATGCGGACTACTGAAGCGACCTAGTCGTCGCTCTACGCAATGGCTAAAACTGAGCCTTATCCACCTCATATATATATATATATATATATATATATATATATATATATATATATATATATATATAAATATATAAATATATATATATATATATGTATATACATATATGTAAATATATATATATATATATATATATATATATATATATATATATATATATATATATATATACAGAGAGAGAGAGAGAGGCAAAGATGGTTACTTGTGATATTACCGTACACCGCGCTTGCGTGGCTGATGCAAAACCCGCAATCAAAAGGACCAACAATCTGTTAAAGACCAGGAAGACGTACCGTTTTGCTCCCGACAACAACCAACAAATGAATAGGTTGATTATTAGTAAGCGTGAGGGCCACATTGTTGCACATTTTCAACACCTTCATGCTACCTCACAATGAAGCGTGAATACTAGTGAAGAGAGATAAGTGTAAGGCTTGGGTAAAATCTTTCACTCTCACAACAAAAAGATTTCACTCTCACTCTTCAACTCTCACTCTCAATCCACCCCTCTCTCCCTATCTAACTATCACCCTCACTCTCATTCCCTCATTATCTCATTATCTCGCTATCTCACTCTCTCACTCTCACTATCTCACTCTCTCACTCTCTCACGCTTGTACTATTTCACTATTTCACTATTTCACTCTTTCACCCTTTCACCCTTTCATTATTTCACTCCTTCACTATTTCGCCCTTTCAATATTTCATTCTTTCGCTCTCACTATTTCAATATCTCACCATATCACTCTCTCACTATCTCACTATCTCACTCTCTCACTCTCTCACTATATCACTATATCACTATCTTACTATCTCACTATATCATTATGTCACTATGTCACTATATCGCTATATCACTATATCACTATATCACCATCTCACCATCTCACCATCTCACCATCTCACCATCTCACCATCTCATCTCACTATCTCACTATATCACTTTCTAACTATCTAGCTATCTAACTATCTAACTATCTCCCTATCTCGCTATCTCGCTATCTCGCTATCTCGCTATCACTCTCTCACTCTCTCACTCTCTCACTCTCTCACTCTCACTCTCTCTCGGTCTCACTCTCGCACTCGCTCTCGCTCTCTCTCTCTTTCTCACTCTTCTTTTTTATGTGTGCTAATAATATATAAGTAGTCATATACTGCGCTAAATATGCTTCGTTACCCATTTATGCTTCGTTACCATTATTCATATATTTCGGGGAGTTGCTCTTTCTAAAAAATGCGATAACGCTGCGCACAGTAATTGGAGCTTTCGAAAGGAAGTGGATGTATTTCAGCTTTCGTACCACACCACTGCAAGCTTTCTCTTGCAAACTCCTCTTGTCCACCCCATGCATGCTTTGAATCAAGAGGTTTTAAACTTCATCTCAAGAGGCAACACAAGGGCACTCCGGTGAATTGCGTGATGCAGTTATGCGGGCGTGTTTTATATGTAAAACACCCACAGAAGTGTGGCATGGCTTGGGATCCTGTTGGGCCCAAGCAAATGGTTTCCATGGTGGTTCCTAGTAAAATTCCTGGAAACCCGGCCGCAAAAGCGTTACAAAGCGTGACATAGGACCTTCGTGCGTGTAATTTGGCTTCTATGCATGGCGTTTTAGCGCGTTTTGACGAAGAAAAAAGATTTATTAAGCGCGGAAAGCTGGCTTTCAGCGCATCACACTCGTACGCATGCATATATCATGCAAGAATGAGCGCACGCAAGGCCAAGGTGCATGCCAGCATGAAGGGAAAATGCGCTATCCATGTGGTCAATGGCATGGGTATCGATTTGCAAACTTTTGAGACACCTTACCTTCCATCAATGTTGACTTGACCACCCCCTTCCTTTCGATACTTTCAACCTTCAACATGAAGCCCCACCGAGTATTCCCTCCCACTCGGGTTGGCCCTTCCAACGCTTCCATATATAGATATTTCCTTTCCCAATAATTTTAGATAGCAGGACCATTTGGTAATGGTGTTGATTTCTTATAGTTATTGGTTGGGAAATAATGGAGGCAGTTGCAATTATTGGGATAATGGGGAAGCCAACATGAAAAGGGTGCAAGGCCCCGAAAAAGCATGCAATCAGCATCAATGGGCGTATATAAATAGCTATTCGCAGCATTCTCACCTTTCACATTGTTCCACACATGATATTTTGGACGTCTTGCAGTTAATTAGGGGTAAATTATGGTGATATATTATGCTACGCTGTCATTTGTTATGTTTTTATATTTCACTACCAAGCTTGTGTACGTGGTATACCTGGTTTTGTGTCACTTATCTAGGTATCTACAGGGTGCCCACACAGTCTCTTTACAACTAAAAAACTGTATCACAAGAGGTAATGAATAGATATATCTGTGGAAATAAGCACAACATGAGAAGTAGATACAAAAGTTGTGTTTTACTTTTGAATGCATTTCTCTATATGGGCACCGTTAGTAGCACGAAGCACATGAAGACGACAGTAGATTTTCTGCCATGTTCGCTGTAGCATAGCGTCATCAATGGTGGCACTGGCGTCAGTGATCCTCTGCTTCAAGTTGTTGATGTCCGAAGAACCCAAATGCAATGTGATTGAAAACTGTGATAAACACTGAGTAAATTGACCAAAAAAAAGTATGACAAAAAGCATCCCATCAATTGCCTTTGCAATAAATGTTTTGAATTGTAAAGGCAGTTTATGGACACCCTGTATATCTCTACCTGATTATAGATAGGGTCACGGTAGAACCAAGATAGCGGGTCGGTTGGTGGCACCAACCTAACTACTGTTTCAGCTAACTACCTTAAGCTAACCTAACTACTCATGAATCGGAACGGCAATATGGACATAAATCAGGATAGTGGATGGCAACGACCTTCACTAAGGTATGGAAAAGAAAGACCATTGTTCAATGAAATTAGTGATATAGTATTTAATTACATGCTAGTTGATTTCGGCTACACTGCAGCGTAGTGCCCCGGGCTTTTTTTGTACAGTGGAGGGTAGCAGACAAAGACGTCAAAATCACTGATAATGTGTTTGCATCTTTTCTCCTGCTTTTGTATATTTGCCCATTAGAGTTAAAATCGAAGATTCTGGCTAAAGTAATGATTTCTTATTGAAGCAAGTTGACTTCGAACCACATTGTTGGATCCGCTCTACCCATTAGACAAGGAAAACTAAAGAAAACTTGAAAACTACAATTTTTTTAATTGCACAAAAAATTGGGGGGGGCCAAACATTTTATGGTCGATTTCGCTTTTCTTTTCTGATTCAAAATATTTTTTTCTTCAAATCTCCCTCAAAATAAACTTCCCACAGCCACAAACATGATGTAAATCGTGAAAACCTAGGCCACTTTTGGGGGAAAAAACTTTTGGGGGTGGGGGTGTCAGGAGATTAGAGGGGGGTCCCTAAAGACCCCCATGAGACGAGGTGTGAGGATCTGACAGGAGGGTTAAGTTGTGCGGCTTCACCGACAACAAATGAGGTAATATGGTCTCTGTATGCAGGTTCAAGCAAGTTCCTGATTTGTTACCGTTACCTTTTCACATATGCTCCGGAATTCCAGAACATCAATGAAGAAGACACGACAATTTGATTCATGCCAGCATGATTCGTGTTCGTGTCTCCATAGTCGGTCCACGTATCATCACATTGTGTCGTAAATCTACATTCAACTTAGGATGTAGCATAATAGTGCACAGCACAGCAAGTCGTCATCTACTATATAATTAAATATATAAATCATATTTAAGATATTAAAGCGCGAAAATGGATGTGCATGTTGGAAGGAGGATATGTTTGGCTACCAGGATTCCGCAAATTATAATTCTCAAACCATTAAAGATCGCGATATTACGTTTTTGGCTCACGATGAAGAAAATGTGTGGGTTTATGTGTGTCCATACCAAACATCCTAACGTTATCACTTCTGTGGCGAATTGTCAAAGTTAGTTTGATTTTAACCCAGTATCTTCTACACTGCTACATACTATCTGAAAATACAAGCGAAGTAACCACTGTACAATAACGGTATAATCGGTTCCTTCTTTTCTACTTATCCAAGAAGGCACGGTTGCACTGAAGCAAGTGTATCAGCAAACTAGAAGTATCTAGTGTAGGGTGATGACTGGATGTCAAATTTCGTGGAGTTCCGCACCGTGCAAATTGAAGCACATCAGTCCTGGACTTTTCTGCAACATTTTGCAGTGATCTCATTTATTCCTTCCGAAATGTCAAGTGATCAAATTTCAACTACTTTGGCGAATTAACAATGCAGTGCAGGATAGAGGGGGAAGTCGTCATAATTTAAGCGATGCCACCCTAAGATTAACACAAGCTGCCGGATAGAGTAGCCTGCTTGATTTTTCTCCCATCCACAAGCATTCACGAGTCGGGCTGCATGTGTCCTAATGATAACATTGTCCAAGTCGTTGGTGTAATTTTGGAACTGTTATTGTAACCAGCAGCGGCTACACATTGCTCCTAAGTAAGCTCTCGCCACGGACTCTGTCGGATATTTGACATGACCGAATCTAGTGTAGCTTAAATTCCTCATTTTCAGCAGAGGGCGCTACAACCTCATTCAAGTTGCTTGCGCTCGCTCCCCCATTCTAGCTGAAATGAATGGCCCACGAAGGCGCCTTCCTCTTTCCAATGCCGGCTGCCCACTTAGTCTCTAATTCGCTCACTTTACTACCTGCTTCTTCCTGCCCATCCTTTCCCACACCCGGAAGCCCGTATTGGTGCCGCTCTTTTAACACTGCACTCCAATTCAAATATGCGCTAGTAGTGCCTCGATATTCCGCCTGCTCTCTCCAGGGCTACCCACACTAGGGCACTGTCGCCGCCCCTCCTGAACGCCTCGGCTGCCTTTCCACTCCTAAACCACCGTGCACCCTCCTCATTACGACTCTCGCTCTCTCCACGACACTGCCACCGCCCGTTCTGTGCGCCTCCGCCGTCTCAAACTGCTGTCTCCCAAGCTTCTGTCCCACCCACTCCCACCCACTCCCAAACTGCTGTCTACCCTCCTCGATGCGACTTTCTAACTCTCGTCGGGCTACCACTGCCCATCTTTGTACTCCTCCCCGAGCCCGACCCACTGTCTACCCGCCTCTTCACTAGCCAATATCGCACGTCGGGCTGCCACTGCCAATTTATGTACTCCTCCCCGAGCCCAGCCCACGTCTACCCGCTTATTCAGTGCCCTCTCTCACACGTCAGGCTACCACTGCACATCTGTGTACTCCTCCCCGAGCCCAAGCCGGTGTCTACCCGCCTTTTCACGACCCGCTATCACACGTCAGGCTACCGCCGGCCTCGTATGCTCGCGGGACCAACGCCAACAGATGCCTTGCGTAATGGTGTAAGGCTATCGACTTTGTTAGCTAATCGTCATGGATCCAATGGGCAATTGCTGGTGGGATATGCACATGCGTTGGCGGTGTGTGAATTATTCATAGTGGGCGCATGCAGCAGACTCGGCCGGTACACGTCGCCGCCGGCGTGGGCGTGTGTTTCGCTGCGGACTGCTCTCCACAGCTGATCAGGGCTGGCCGCGCGGACTCTGGCTCGCAGTGTGGCCCGTGGAGAGACGGTGTGACGTCGTGGAGATGCGGTACATCTGATACGAGGGTGCAGGCGCGCCGAAGAGCGGTCCGCGACATGCCTTGCAAAATGGAGCGCGTGGGTGGATGAAACGCCGCCAGGCCGTCCGGGGTGCTCAGTTCGGAGAGGTCACGAGGGAGGAGACCGCGGAGCAGCGCGATGGCGCGGACGATGGAGCTCACGGGCTCGTCTGAGACGCCGCTCGACGAGTCGCCAGATCTCAGGTTTGAGGGGCGCCGAGACAGGGGCGAAGTGACCGCGCGACGTGCCGCCACTGAGCCCGGCCGACGCGAGTCCGACCCACGAGTGTTCGCCGTGCGGACCCGGCAGTCTCGTGACTCGCCCAGCCCGCAGTGTCGGCCGGGCGGCCCGGCGGAGACCCGTCACGGTCTCTTCCACCAGCAGCGCTGGCCGGCGGAGACCCGTCACTCGGTCTCTTCCACCAGCAGCGCTGGCCGGCGGAGACCCGTCTCGGTCTCTTCCACCAGCAGCGCTGCCCGGCGCAGACCCGTCTCGGTCTCTTCCACCAGCAGCGCTGGCCGGCGGAGACCCGTCTCGGTCTCTTCCACCAGCAGCGCTGGCCGGCGGAGACCCGTCTCGGTCTCTTCCACCAGCAGCGCTGGCCGGCGGAGACCCGTCCGGTCTCTTCCACCAGCAGCGCTGGCCGGCGGAGACCCGTCTCGGTCTCTTCCACCAGCAGCGCTGGCCGGCGGAGACCCGTCTCGGTCTCTTCCACCAGCAGCGCTGGCCGGCGGAGACCCGTCTCGGTCTCTTCCACCAGCAGCGCTGGCCGGCGGAGACCCGTCACGGTCTCTTCCACCAGCAGCGCTGGCCGGCGGAGACCCGTCTCGGTCTCTTCCACCAGCAGCGCTGGCCGGCGGAGACCCGTATCGGTCTCTTCCACCAGCAGCGCTGGCCGGCGGAGACCCGTCTCGGTCTCTTCCACCAGCAGCGCTGGCCGGCGGAGACCCGTCACGGTCTCTTCCACCAGCAGCGCTGGCCGGCGGAGACCCGTCTCGGTCTCTTCCACCAGCAGCGCTGGCCGGCGGAGACCCGTCTCGGTCTCTTCCACCAGCAGCGCTGGCCGGCGGAGACCCGTATCGGTCTCTTCCACCAGCAGCGCTGGCCGGCGGAGACCCGTATCGGTCTCTTCCACCAGCAGCGCTGGCCGGCGGAGACCCGTCTCGGTCTCTTCCACCAGCAGCGCTGGCCGGCGGAGACCCGTATCGGTCTCTTCCACCAGCAGCGCTGGCCGGCGGAGACCCGTATCGGTCTCTTCCACCAGCAGCGCTGGCCGGCGGAGACCGTATTGGTCTCTTCTACCAGCAGCGCTTGCGGGGCGGCCCGAGAAGGGTAGGGGGGGGGGGCGACACGGGCGTGTGCCGACCCTCCTCGGGCGCCGGCGAGCGCAGCGCCGGGATGGGGGACGCGGACCTGTGCGCGACCGCCGGCGGGACGCGGCGCGTCGGCCGCCGATTTGGCGGCTATCGATTGCGACGAGCGCGGCGCGCCGGCGGCGGCGTCGGCGCGGCCAATCGGCGACTACGGCCGACGCTCGCCTGTTGCCCCGGCCCGCCTGTGGTGGCAACGCCAGCGCACGCCGTCCAGCACGCAGCTCGCGCCGTGGCCGCGCTGTGCTGCCACCGTGCTCCGCTGGTGCGGAGGTGCGCCCGCCGCCCGTCCGGTAAGAGACGCGCCGGCCGCCGGCAGTGCTTCTGCACGGCCGGCTGGTGCCTGGTGCCTGGTGCCAGCGCCAACACTCAGCGTCTCTGCTGAGCGCTGCTTGTGTCGACTGACTGTCGCAGTCGGTTTCCGTAGAGTACGGCTCTGTAGCTTGAGCGCTGGCTTACGGCGCGGTGCGACTGCCGCGCGTAAGCACACGTTACAGTCACTGTCGGGTGATTGTAATATTAGTGGGGTCTGGTGGAGGGCTGGTCTCAGGTAATGTGTGGTATGCTGTGTATGCAGGCGCTAGCATTATAAGTTTTCTTTCGTGTGTACTTTCAAATCACTCCAGGTCAAGTTTTACCCGCATCTGCGTAATTCGCTTATTCAGGAAAGTTAATTTTGCGTCATTAATTTCAATAGCGCATCTTATGGTTGCGTGATGCAGATCCAACCATACCGTACGCCAAATATTTCATTGCTATTACATGTGATAGTCGCATGTGCGTTGGCGCTGGTGTGTCACTCACCCGCACTGGGAAGCGGATACACTCACGCTGCCGGAAAACTCAGGCTGGGCTAGGTTATCCTGATGCGTTCAAGGCGACAGTGACGCTAATACCGGGTAACGAGCTCATCCTCAAGTAAGCAGCAATGGGAATTCCCAATTACTATTCGGAGCAAGTAATCACACGTGTATGGAGGATACATGATGCTGATTATTTAGATTGCCGATTGCTGAGGCAGTGTGGAATATTCGCATAAGAAGAAGAAAATATTTAACCGAACTAGTTTTTTGTTGGCCTGTAAGAAGGCCTGCAAATTACTGGTTCCGCGAAATATAGCTTGATAATTGGATAGTGCCCCCATTGGAGTTGTGGTGTGATCATGTGGAAATGGGAATATGCTTCAATATTACATATATAATATCAATCTTTCCTGAAGGGCTGTGGCATGAAATTCCCTCGACGTGAGCTTATTTTTAAGAATTATTATACGGGCGTATTCATCTAGTTTATTTGACCATCAATTTCTATGCTATGTGTTGTGGGACATTCCGTTTGCTGTTCCAATATCATGAAGTGCGTAGATATCTGGCATCGGCCTGACGTGTGGCCTTCAATATAGCCACCTATCCTCTCGAAATTGCAATGGGTTGACATTTCGCTGGTGCCACTTCGACCCCGGCATTGAACGCAGTAATTGCGTGGTTGCTGTGCACGCAAGCGTTGGTATTTTCCCGTGTTTTTTTCCCCCTGTGGAATGACAGACGGAACGCAAACAACTAGCAGGCAATAGCGGAGAAACCTGATTGCACTTCAATATCAACTGCTGGCGCTTTGTTACTCCGGGGCATTTGTATTCGACTGGACTGTTTTAGTCCGTTTAATAATCGATGTGCTTGATCGAATCAAGCCATTTGATTGAAGAGCTGACGCATGATGGCTGATGCGCACGATGTGTAAGACCTCACCTACCTGATCCGTGCCCTTGGTGCTATGCTGCTCAGCTAGCGTAACGCCAGGACGCCGGGAGGTCGATGGTGTCGATGGTGTCCACGGGGCGGTGCGCCTGTTGTTTGCCGGGGTGTCGTGTTCGCACCACACTACCGCCCAGTCTGGACGTAATGAGACTAATGAGACCGCCATCGTGGCGCAGGGCACACCCTGTGCAAACATGAGTCCCGCCGCATGCGAACCCTCCTCCTGCCTTCCTCCTGACTACTCGGGCATCTGGCGTACTCTTAAAGCCCTTAGCAGCTGTCTGACGAAACTTTAATCGCGTTCCATAGCCAGCGAAAAAAAACACCATTCCACTGTCGGCGGGCCTGCTATGGCGGCTCCCTCCTTACACCAGAAGATTTCATTGTTGTGGCGCCGGTGTGTCTAATCTCGGCCGCTCAGACGGCGGCTGAAAGGATAGCCTCGGGCGTCCAATAGAACCTCACGTCTTCGAGGGTTAATTGACATTATCGTGGAATACCTCAGAGCGGTGAAGTGTGCTGATGCGGTTCTTGTGAGGCGCAGGTCGCGATACCCATGCACCACGCGGCCCGTGGGACGACCATTGGTGCCGCTCATCGCCTCGTGCGGTGCGGCCTTTTCCAATACCATGATCCTAAGCTGTCGTCTGAATATTCTGCTGGGGAGATTGCCGGCGCTGATCCGATTTTGAGAGGCCGAAGGCGTGAAGCACGTGATCGATAGAGGCGCCCACGCATGCATCGACTCAGTGGTATCGTCTCAGCATTAGACGTATCGTCCGCACCAGGCTTGGTCGACAGCCGCGTCAGGCCGCGCCCACACGACCTTCTACTCATTCGAGGGCCTTTCGCAATCGAGTGATGATCACCCTCAGCAGTGCCCCACGAAGTGTCATCAAATTCAGCTTCAGCCTGCTTTCAGCATTAAGCCTGCTTTCAGCACATGGATGCTTGTTCTGTTTCTGAAAGTGGATGTTAATTTATTATGAAGTAACACGCTGAAGGTATCACTAAGGCACTCCGTCTCCATTAGGACATTGTGGAAAGCTAATAGCAATCTGTAGTGGAGCAGGCAACATTTGTGTTCATGACTGAGGTCACACTTGATTGTCCCCTAACACCATCACCCACATTTAGAACCGAGTACTCCAGGTGAGACACAACGATCCACTGATACCATGACAGACTCGGCTCCACCAAAATGTGAAAGGAAGCTAACTATAAGAAGCAGAAAGGGAAGCTACTAATTTCACATAGTATTTATGATTAAATGTCAAGGAGAAGGACATAGAAAATAAAATAGTATCACACAGGTTTCCGTGACAGTAATTAAGACCAGCAGTGTGACTTTTTTTTGCAATACTTCACATAGCAATCGGCACAAACTGGTGTATTTCGAGCGTATAAATATCAATGAAACTGACTGATATGCTCATATATTACTTGGAATTAATCGTGCCAAATTAAACGAAATCAAATACGGCGGCTGCAACATCCATACTCTACGGTAACGGACGCTAGACCATGGCATAATTCAGTGTCATTGTTAGGTTTGCACTAGTCACGGAAATGGAAGTTGGTTGGCTTCAATTGTTCTTTAACCGAGCTCTTCCAATCTTCTCCAATGTTATCCTGAATCGTGTGTTGCGAAATTGGACATCTGGCGTCACATGCATAAGATGACTTTGAGACAACTCTGCGAAGATTTACTACACCAGTCTTCAATTATTTCGAATGTGTACCTCGGCTGCAGGATCCACCGCATTTAGCGTAGCTTATGTTGTTCATACCGTTACCAGCGACAACTGCCTGAGCATTTGTTACGTGATATGTGCATGCTGCGGCTTCCATTATGTTGCAATGTCATTGGATACTTCCCGAAAATCTGCAACATTGAGTTTTGGGTGTATTTCTGCTAAAAGTGTTCAGCTGGAAACGAATATATTATCTGATGTCAAAGAGTATAGCGCAGAAAAGCTGAGTTGTCCGAGTGAGCTAACTTTCCACCGATGTTGAAGCATATGCTTAACGCAAAGACATCCCAGTAAAAATATAATATAAAAAGACACTGACACAAACTAAAGTCGCTTGGCTGTGTAGCATTGTGACTGTGTCACATTGTGACTGTGTCACACTGTGACTGTGTCACACTGTGACTGTGTCGCGCTGTGACTGTCGCACTGTGAATGTGTCACATTGTGACTGTACCGCACTGTGATTGTACCGCACTGTGACTGTACCGCATTGTGGCTGTGCCGCACTGGGACTGTGTCACACTGTGACTGTGTGACATTGTGACTGTGCCGCACTGTGAATGTGTGACATTGTGACTGTGCCGCACTGTGACTATGTCACATTGTGACTGTGCCGCACTGTGAATGTGCCGCATTGTGGCTGTGCCGCACTGTGACTGTGTCGCACTGTGAATGTGTGACATTGTGACTGTGCCGCACTGTGACAGTGTCACATTGTAACTGTACCGCACTGTGAATGTGCCACATTGTGGCTGTGCCGCACTGTGACTGTGTCACATTATGACTGTGACTTACTGTGACTGTGTCAAATTATGACTGTGTCGCACTGTGACTGTGTCGCACTGTGACTGTGTCGCACTGTGACTGTATCGCACTGTGACTGTGTCGCACTGTGACTGTGTCGCGCTGTGACTGTGTCGCACTGTGACTGTATCGCACTGTGACTGTGTCGCACTGTGACTGTATCGCACTGTGACTGTGTCGCACTGTGACTGTATCGCGCTGTGACTGTGTCGCACTGTGACTGTGTCGCACTGTGACTGTGTCGCACTGTGACTGTGTCGCACTGTGACTGTGTCGCACCGTAACTGTGTCGCCTCATCTACAACGCTCCAAAGGTAGAAAGCAGCCACTCTTATCCTGGTTCCGAGTACTGACGATCGAAGCTTCAAAACCAGTAAATGTCAATCTTGACAGCAACTATGCTTGCTGTGTTTGCATAGCCACATTGGTAGAATGGCTGGCGAAGGCGAACACTCAGTATGCAACCTTTTCCTGGCGGACGTGAAGACCAGGTGGGTGGTGATGATGGCCTGTGGATTACGCCATTATAGTCTGGTCAGGAGTTCATCCGAGACTACCTTATCTGCAGTTGTCGTGGTTATTTGGACAGACTCCACGGCGTACATCACCGAACTGCTCCTGATTAATAGTTTTCGTGTGATACATTGCCGCCATTATGATCTGAATGGCTCTAATTGCCCTTGGCATAGGTATGTTCTTGTTTGATTCGCTGCCAGGAAACGAAAACGCTGTTAGACAGCAGCTTGTCTAAACGGACCTAAACATGTCGCGAATATTACTATATTGTAGCAACCGGAAAATGATTTTGCTCGATGCTCATACCATTGGCATGTTGAGTGGTCGGCGTTTTATTTTTTAAACTGTATGTTATGCATTCGAATGGTAATTGTCTGACTGCCAATTAGCTCCTTCACAGTGTAATTTCGTGTAAAACATGTCGTCCTTTTTGCTCCTTTTATTATGGAATTGCCAAATTTGTTGATTGATCCTACGACTGGCAGACGATACATGGACAATTTGTATTGTCACATTTACTGCAGAGATGTGCATCTGCACATTTACAGCCTACCCACGGCGCTGGGCCGAACCTGAGCAGGGCACCTCCCGGCTGACATGTGACCACCACCGCCGCCATGGTGTGGGCGGATGGTATGAGCCGTCGCCTGGCGTAACAGAGCTCGACAGCGACGCACGCCCAGCCCATTATTAGTGCCGCACCTAACCAGCTGTGGCGGCGGAGCTACCCGCAGAGAATTGCTAACAGCTCGCGTCGACTCGCAAATGGCCCGAGCTCGTGCGCCGCGACGGGCGGGATCAAAGACGACCCAGATGGCGATTAGTCCGGAGTCGGGGGGACGTCGACGTGCCCGGACTTGTGACTCACCAGCCGCTACTTTGGTGGAAGCGCCTCGTTCCTCTCTGGCAGAGTATAGTAAGAGGGTGTACAGTAGTGGTGTCATATTTGGGAATTTCCAAAATAATTACCGAACTGATACCGATTTGCATATAACCGTGGTGACGGAAATATTACCGATCGGATTATAAGACCAAAATTGTCCGAAAAATTACCGATTGTGAAAACACCAATATTTGGGAAAGCAAATAATTAATTACCATACGAGTATCATTTATAGGAAATTGAACAATATTTTGAATGTTTTGCTTAAAAAAATATCTTTAAAAAAAACATTCAAAATATTTCATCTGAAAGTCAAGACCTGATCATGTCCAAAGCATGTACCGGGCCGGAACTAGGTATCTGGGTGGTTCGCTCTGCTTTCTAAGTACTCGCTCAGAGGTGCACCTTGTTCACGGGTAACGTCAGTGCTGGCCGCCCCTTGGTATTGGACGACTGGTTTAACGTCACTGGTATGCACACTTTTTTTTAATTGGTGCTTTACGAGTTACTACTCACAGACTACTAAGGCAATTTAGAGTCGGGCAAACAAACTATGATGCCAATAAGTCCATGAAATTAAGTCCATCGCAGCATTAGTAGCATTACCGAAATATGTCCGAAAAATTAATGTTTCTCCGACCGATTACCGAATCGGTATCGGTAATTCTTCGGTATCCGATCGGTTTGGTAACCGATTGACACCACTAGTGTACAGCGCACCGGCCGTTGGTCGGATGGCGCTGGGTGCGGCGTTCTCCGCCACATGGTACGACCGTCCATCGTCTGCATTGTCTTCCAATTTCCGTAAAGAACTGTCCGCCACGGAGCGCTCGAGGGTACAGGGAACAGTTACCAATTTTCCATAATGGTGTCGATATATTGTCTGGATCGGTGTCGACCGGTGGCCGTTGCTATCGAAGATGGGTGGCCTGCACCGACATTGGTGGTCGAGCAGGTGACCTGCACCGACATTAGTGGTCGAGCAGGTGACCTGCAACGACATTGGTGGTCGAGGGGTGACCTTTACCGACACTGGTGGTCAAGAGGTATGACCTGCACCGACACTGGTGGTCGAGGGGTGATCTGCACCCACACTGGTGGTCGAGGGGGTGACCTGCACCCACACTGGTGGTCGAGGGGTGACCTGCACCGACACTGGTGGTCGAGAGAGTGCCCTGCACCCACACTGGTGGTCAAGAGGTATGACCTGCACCGACACTGGTGGTCGAGGGGTGATCTGCACCCACACTGGTGGTCGAGGGGTGACCTACACCGACACTGGTGGTCGAGGGGTGACCTGCACCGACACTGGTGGTCGAGGGGTGACCTGCACCCACACTGGTGGTCGAGGGGTGACCTACACCGACACTGGTGGTCGAGGGGTGACCTGCACCCACACTGCTGGTCGAGGGGTGACCTGCACCCATATCGGTGGTCGAGGGGTGAACTGCACCCACACTGGTGGTCGAGGGGTGACCTACACCGACACTGACGGTTAAGAAGGATGACCTGTACCGACACTGGTGGTCGATGGGTGACCTGCACCCACACTGGTGGTCAAGAGGTATGACCTGCACTCACACTGGTGGTCGAGGGGTGACCTGCACCGACACTGGTGGTCGAGGGGGCGACCTGCACCCACACTGGTGACCCAGGGGGTGACCTGCACCAACACTGGTGACCGAGAGGTACGACCTGCGCCGACACGTGTGGTCGAGAAGGGGCGACCTGTAGGAGAGGGTGTGTCGGGTTACGACCCATGCTGGCCGAGATGCCGCCCGGCGATGGACGTGGGGCGCGTGCGCTGGGAGCAGTGCTCGCGCGGTGTCCAGCCCGGATGTCGGGCTGGAGAAGAAAAAAAACATCGACGGCGATGCATAGAGCCCGGCCGAGACGCCGCAGACCGGCCGCGTACGAGCTCAGTAATTACTCAGGGAGCCGGGCCGCCGTCGGTCCTGGAGAGAGGGTGGCGGCGGCGGCTATCGACGCCCGCCAGCCAGTCGGTATCGACGGCCGGCTCGACGGCGCGGGGAGGGGGACACCACGCCGTATCGACGGAGGCGTCGCCCGCTCCCTAATCAGTCATCGACCGGCGCTGGCCGGTGCTGTTGCGCCCCGCTGCGTCACCGCTCCGGTGGCCGGCGGATCGGTCGCACCGGCCGACCGGTGGCCGCCCGAACACTCGTACATGAAGGCCACCCGACCACACACAGGGCGGCCGCCCGACTGCACATGCACACAGGGCGCCCACCCGACCACACACACACACACACACACACACACACACACACACACACACACACACACACACACACACACACACACACACACACACACACACACACACACACACACACACACACACACACACACACACACACACACACACACACACACACACACACACGCACACACACACACACACACACACACACACACACACACACACACACACACACACACACACACACACACACACACACACACACACACACACACACACACACACACACACACACACACACACTGGGCGGCCACCCGACCACACACACACACACACAGGACGGCCGCCCGACCACACATACAGGGCGGCCCCCAGAACACTAACGCAGGGCGGCCGGCAGACCACACACACACACACACAGGACGGCCGCCATGCATGGCTGGCACACCGACACTGTGACGACCTCCGTCATCATCCAGGTCCCGGTGGCCCCGTGTGACGAGCCGGTTGGCGCCGTCATCAAGATCCCACCGGTCCCGTGTGACGAGCCGTCCGGGGCTGTGGTGACCTCTGTCGTCATCCAGGTCCCGGCGGCCCCGTGTGACCTCCACCATCATCCAGGCCCCGGCGGCCCCGTGTGACCTCCACCGTCATCCAGGCCCCGGCGGCCCCGTGTGACCTCCACCATCATCCAGGCCCCGGCGGCCCCGTGTGACCTCCACCGTCATCCAGGCCCCGGCGGCCCCGTGTGACCTCCACCATCATCCAGGCCCCGGCGGCCCCGTGTGACCTCCACCGTCATCCAGGCCCCGGCGGCCCCGTGTGACCTCCACCGTCATCCAGGCCCCGGCGGCCCCGTGTGACCTCCACCATCATCCAGGCCCCGGCGGCCCCGTGTGACCTCCACCATCATCCAGGCCCCGGCGGCCCCATGTGACCTCCACCATCATCCAGGCCCCGGCGGCCCCGTGTGACCTCCACCATCATCCAGGCCCCGGCGGCCCCGTGTGACCTCCACCATCATCCAGGGCCCGGCGGCCCCGTGTGACCTCCACCATCATCCAGGCCCCGGCGGCCCCGTGTGACCTCCACCATCATCCAGGCCCCGGCACCCCATGTGACCTCCACCATCATCCAGGCCCCGGCGGCCCCGTGTGACCTCCACCGTCATCCAGGCCCCGGCGGCCCCGTGTGACCTCCACCATCATCCAGGCCCCGGCGGCCCCGTGTGACCTCCACCATCATCCAGGCCCCGGCGGCCCCGTGTGACCTCCACCATCATCCAGGCCCCGGCGGCCCCGTGTGACCTCCACCATCATCCAGGCCCCGGCGGCCCCATGTGACCTCCACCATCATCCAGGCCCCGGCGGCCCCGTGTGACCTCCACCGTCATCCAGGCCCCGGCGGCCCCGTGTGACCTCCACCGTCATCCAGGCCCCGGCGGCCCCGTGTGACCTCCACCGTCATCCAGGCCCCGGCGGCCCCGTGTGACCTCCACCATCATCCAGGCCCCGGCGGCCCCGTGTGACCTCCACCGTCATCCAGGCCCCGGCGGCCCCGTGTGACGAGCCGCCCGGCGCTGTCCGCCGCGGGCGATGCATGTGGCCCGATTAATGGGATCGACCGCTTATAGTGGTGGCGGCGGGCTGCGGTGAATGTTTCAGCGCATGCCACCGGCCATCGGCCAGGTCGGGCCCGGCCGAGCTGCTGCCGCCGCCGGCCGGCTCGGCCATGATTGGGTGCGGTCATGACCGGTGATCGGTGCTTCAGACGCAGTTGATCGGCTCCCGGTTGGGCTAGCTGCGATGCCGGCTCTTCGTGCGTGCTCTGCATCCGCACCTGTCTACATTTTGGTCACTGCAGGTGCATGCGGTGCGATTGCATAGCTCTGCAATGTCGTTGTTTTACCGGTGCCAGACACGATCGCGCGGGTTTTCGCCGCCGCATGTCACTAGCCTGGGATCGGAGTGTGCCGCGTGGCGGCTCCGCACGTGCCCCAGGCGAACATCAGCACATTGCCGGGTCAGGGCGGTCGACCGGCCGGCTCGCTATCATTGAGAATGCCGGCCAAGTTATGCAAATGCAATTATGCGAACAATGCCGCGACCGAGGTGCCAGCTGCGAATTGAATTTCATGCGTCGCATTCGCGGCTGTCGGTAGATCTGACTGCGGCCTCGTGCTTCCGCGATGTTCCGGGAAGCGGCCGTGACGTGGTCAGCTGGGTCAGCTGCGACGCAGGTACGTCGCCAGTCGGCAGGAAGCCGACCCAGGCATGCGTGACGTGTTGAAACAGCCACGGGAAAAATGTTCTTCCAAAAACCACCGTTCCACCACCACACGCCAGGCAGCCATGGCGCAACGGGTGGTGGCCGACAGGCGGCTGGTCGAGATAACTCGCGCGGCCAGTGGAAATTGGAGAAGATCGGACGGCGTGCGGTCGCGCTGCGACACAACTCCTCGGGGAAATAAATCCTGGCCCACGTGCCCGTCGAGCGGATGTTGTCAACAGACACCGGCCGCCGGGCCGGCCGGGCCGGCCGCACCGCTCGTGCCGGTCATTAGCTGGACGAGATGGAGGCGCTGGGGTGTGGAGATACGATGGTAATGGACGCCCAGATCGAATACCGTAATGGTGATCCAGATGGATGTGGCGTTGGAGCCGTCTATTGCATCGGCGAGAGGGCAGGGTTTCGATGCGAACGGCTGCAGCCGGCTCGGCGCGACGGCGGCTCGGCTCGAGATAAGACGTAACACTGCGATGTTGCCGCCGAAGGCAGGATTCTCTCTAGCCTTCATGGCTCAGGTCTTGCGTCACATTTCGCACGAGCCCGTAACGGGACTCTGATCGACGGGACATGTCTGTGCGGTGTATCAGTTTCTGAATCACGAAATGCTGGGAGCCTGTGATTTGTAGAAGACGAAGCATATTCCAACGTGATATACAGAGCTTTGCGAGATCGCTTCACCAACGCACATTGGTGAACCGTCATATTTCACAATTTTTAGAGCGATCTATCCCTCGAATCCCAACAGTCGCGCAGTCCATTGGAGCACAGATTCGATTTCTGTAACTGGAAGTACAGAAATACTGTACAGGTAAATATTATTATTTTATTAAATTAAACTCACTTCAATTAAATGAATACAGAAGTACTGGAGGTACTCATCAGTAACAAAGAAGCAACTAATTCGCATTGTGATCATCGGGACATTGTGGTTGGTTCGCTTTATCTAGCTGACGGTGTGCTGCCTGACGTGTCTTGCTGTATGCAATGTGGTGGTGTTGCGCAGCCGAGTCCTGCCTGCTACGTTGGCCCGACATGCTGTCTCACGACATCATCGCTCGCGGGAACATTCCACGTCCTCGAGGTTGGTCCGCATCACGCTGTTCTGCGCCGCAATTACAACTGTGCGTTCCTCGGTCTTCGAGGCCGATCGCATCATTATGGCCCGCACCGCAACTTCGACTGCACGTTCCTCGGCGTTGGAGGCCGACACAACTGACGGGTCCCGGGTAGGGGACAACTCCAGTCGGACAATTCCCGTTCCTGAAAACCAGCACATCTGACAGCTCCCGGCCCAAACTGTTGGCGAGCTCCTCGGTCTCCGAGGCCGGCGCAATGGACAGACCACGCGCCGCCGACGCTCGTCGTGTCGATCGCGACTGAACTGGAACTTGAAGATCCCACTCTGTCACTCCTGCGAGCTCCAGGCTGTCCCCGCTCGCCGCGTAACGGACAGCATCTCGGCACCAGCTCGTGGACTGAGGGTCTCTAAGTGGTTGCTGAAGTTGGAGATGAACTGGTCGGGCGGAAGGTCCGGGTTGCCGCTCTGCCCGTCTTTGTTGCCGCACAAGTATTGGTCGTCGCATTGTCTCACGCGGACCTTTCACAGTGCATTGTGCTCGTGTTGTGTCAGTATCTAACGCTCTGATGTGCCGAATATCACACTATCATGCTGCCGCACAAAACATGATCGTCGCTCTACGCAATGGCTAAAACTGAACCTTATCCACCGAATATATATATACATATATATATATATATATATATATATATATATATATATATATATGTATGTATATGTATATATATATAAATATATATATATATATATATATATATATATATATATATATATATATATATACATCTATGGTCTGGCCCAGAAGTAGTCATGGCAGAAATTGATAGAATAGCTGAGCAATAGCGACTCCCGGAACTATGAGGTGGGCTGGTCGCCATCTCTAGGTGTACGGTTCAGACATCCACTTCTGACCTTGGATATTAAGAACCGCCGTAGCTCCAAAGGTGGACACGTTAGACCACGCGTGGGTGACATGCGTGAGTAATTTCTGAAACTCGAGCGACAGACAGAGCGTTTTCACCACCTAGCTTAATCTATCCACCACCATCCGAAATGCATGACTGGTGCCGCCTGCTGGACAGGACAGAAGACCTCGGTTCTGATAGCTGTTAGGATTTAACAAACTTTTAGACACCGATCATCTTAGGGAAGAAGGATTTTGTTATATTCATACGTACATACATACATATATATATATATATATATATATATATATATATATATATATATATATATATATATATATATATATATATATATATATATATATATATATATATATACATAGTGTCCACCTTTGGATCCACGTTAGTTCTTTCTACCCAAGGTCAGAGGTGGACGTCTGAACCGTACACCTGCAGATGGCGATAATCCCACCTCATAGTTCCTGCAGTCGCTATCGTTCAACTATTCTATCGATACTGCCATGGATATTTTTGTGCCAGAACGGTTCGTGGCGTCACCCCAATATCCGGCTGTATGTGTAAATGCTTATATGCCAGGACTTTGGCGAAATCTGGGCTCATAAGCTGTGGACCGCTTCTCAAGTTTAAGCTGGCCTCACCACCGCTACGACGGAGCCGCCATATTTCATGCCCAACATGTATTACGGCTGCTTCTACCGCTTGCTACGCCCTGTGGGTTTAACAGGCACGCCGTCATCCCATGCCGCATCAGTTGGTGTCAGCCGCTGCTGGCACTTGAGTCCATCTCGGCTTATAACACAGGATGATGGAAAAAACAAGGGAAATGGGTAAACACAGTAGCCCTTGGATGATGGATTTGATGGACAGTGTTGGTGCTTGGCATCACGCTCCGCCATATGTTTAGTTCTATTATCTTCGACAAACTTGACTTGCCACATCCGAATATTAAGCAGGCGGCCATTACGCCCAAGACAATTTGTCTTCCGCCTTGACTTTAAGTGCAGCAGCTGCTATCCATCCTGATTAAACGCAATATCCTTGCCAACACATTTCGCTATATTGCTCTGCCGCGTCAAGTAAATAGATGATGAAGCACGGTCCGGTACGTCAGGGCCCGCGCCCACTCGGCCACCGCGAAATATGCCCAGATCGTGCCGCAAAAACAGCGTCTTGCCCAAATTAAAGGACCACCTCCCGGAAATGGATCACCCGCTCTAATACGCTCGGGTGGCGCGGACGGCGGCGGCGGCGGTGGCGGCGGCGGTGGCGGCGGCGGCGGTGGGAGTCGCCAGTGGCGGCACACAATGGGCAGCACACGGCACACGGCGCGGCGGCCCCTCACAATACGGCCGGCCGCGTGTCGACCGTCCCGAGCAGATCGATGCCGAAGGGCCCATCGGGCCGACGGATGTCTGGCTGGCGGTGCCAGCTCCTCGCGGAAAGACTAGCACGCCGCCGCCGCCGAGTCTGGCACGCCTGTTGATGGCCTCCCGGCCGGCGCACGCCTGTTGATGGAATGCTCGTAGTGGTGCCTGTTGGTGGGGTGCCGGTCTCAGAGCAGCAAGCCTGTTGATGGAATGCTCGTCTTAGTGGCGCCTGTTGGTGGGGCACAAGTCTCAATAGGGCATTTTGACGGGGTGGCAGTCTTAGCAGAGCCCTTTTTGGCGGGGGATAGCAGTCTCATTAGCGTTATTCGGTGCGATAGCAGCCCTGTAATGGGATAATAGTCTCAGCAGCTTCCTTCGGTGGAATAGAGGCCTGGTAATGGGGTGGCGGTCTCAATAGCGTCGTTTGGTAGGATTGCAGCCTTGTAATGTGATAGCAGTCCCAGCAGCGTCGTTTTGTGGTATAGCAGCCTTGTAATGGGATAGCAGTCCCAGTGGGGAATGTTGCTACTTGCTTGTCGTAGTGATCCGACTATTTCCAACGTCTTAAAATTTTAATTAGCCACAAATTCCAGCTCACGCAATATATTCATATTATTTCGAATATTTCCCGCGATTAATCCATGTATTTCAGACCATGGCATTGGAAAGTTGGCTTATATGGCTTCCGCTTTAGAACCTAATTTTCTGGTTGGGTAACTATGCAGGCCATTATATTTAATTTCGCCATTACTGTATTCTGATGACAGGGAAAGCTCCGTGTGCAGAGTGAGGTTTTCGTTGTTTTTTGCCAAAGAACATCCGCCTGTCGGGCACGTACTTCCTAGCCGCTCTAAATGACAGTCATACGGCACAGCCATACGGCACAGCCATACGGCACAGCCATACGGCACAGGAATACGGCACAGCCATACGGCACAGCCATACGGCACAGCCATACGGCACAGCCATACGGCACAGCCATACGGCACAGCCATACGGCACAGCCATACGGCACAGCCATACGGCACAGCCATACGGCACAGCCATACGGCACAGCCATACGGCACAGCCATACGGCACAGCCATACGGCACAGCCATACGGCACAGCCATACGGCACAGCCATACGGCACAGCCATACGGCACAGCCATACGGCACAGCCATACGGCACAGCCATACGGCACAGCCATACGGCACAGCCATACGGCACAGCCATACGGCACAGCCATACGGCACAGCCATACGGCACAGCCATACGGCACAGCCATACGGCACAGCCATACGGCACAGCCATACGGCACAGCCATACGGCACAGCCATACGGCACAGCCATACGGCACAGCCATACGGCACAGCCATACGGCACAGCCATACGGCACAGCCATACGGCACAGCCATACGGCACAGCCATACGGCACAGCCATACGGCACAGCCATACGGCACAGCCATACGGCACAGCCATACGGCACAGCCATACGGCACAGCCATACGGCACAGCCATACGGCACAGCCATACGGCACAGCCATACGGCACAGCCACACGGCACAGCCATACGGCACAGCCATACGGCACAGCCATACGGCACAGCCATACGGCACAGCCATACGGCACAGCCATACTGCACAGCCATACGGCACAGCCATACGGCACAGCCATGCGGCACAGCCATGCGGCACAGCCATGCGGCACAGCCATGCGGCACAGCCATACGGCACAGCCATGCGGCACAGCCATGCGGCACAGCCATGCGGCACAGCCATACGGCACAGCCATGCGGCACAGCTATGAGAAAATAGCCTGACTATTTAAGGTGGTAGTAGCCTCAGGAAGACGATGTTCACACGTAATGTCGGTCAGAATGGCTTACACGAACAGCGCAACTAATATGATTATCAATGCCTGCACCACTTCATCGGTGGAACACTACGTTTAGCGTCGTTACATTACTACTTCAAGCATTGGTGCTTATCACAGATGCATGTCAGTAATACGGCTCTTCTGGCGCCTATGACGTACTTCATTGTCCTGCACTTGTGTATAATGTCTGGTGTTGTATTATTTATGCTTCCTCCATTATACCGCGAAGTTGAAGTGACTTTCGCCGAAGAATCCTGCACGACACCATTTTTCATTCTGCCCCGAGCGAACGGTATTGACAAGACGCAGATATCCCACTTGGCGTCGCCAACTTTGATGGGAAGCTGCTCCTTCCAGATTTTCGCGGAGACGTTGACATTCCAGAAACTGACAATTTTGTCTGGCGTCGGCTTCCAGCGCGCCGGTTTCCCGTCATAACATGGCGCTGGTCTCCCGTCATCGCATGGTGCCGGTCTCCCGTCATGACGCGCGGCCAGTCTCGGCATGACATAGCGCCGGTCTCCCGTCATGACGCGAGGCCAGTCTCGGCATGACATAGCGCCGGTCTCCCGTCATGACGCGCGGCCAGTCTCGGCATGACATAGCGCCGGTCTCCCGTCATGACGCGCGGCCAGTCTCGGCATGACATAGCGCCGGTCTCCCGTCATGACGCGCGGCCAGCCTCGGCATGACATAGCCCCGGTCTCCCGTCATGACGCGCGGCCAGTCTCGGCATGACATAGCGCCGGTCTCCCGTCATGACGCGCGGCCAGTCTCGGCATGACATAGCGCCGGTCTCCCGTCATGACATGGCGCCGGTCTCCCGTCATGACATGGCGCCGGTCTCCCGTCATGACGTGGCGCCGGTCCCATGATGGGAGCATCATGGCTTGGTGCGGGTCTCCCGTCATGACATGACGCCGGTCTCCCGTCATGACGTGGGGCCGGTCTCCTGTCATGATTTTGCGCCAGTCTCCCGTCAAGACGTGGCGCCGGTTTCTCATCATGACTTGGCGCCGGTCTCCCATCATGACGTGGCGCCGGTCTCTCACCATGACATAGCGCCGGTCTCTCACCATGACTTGGCGCCGGTCTCCCGTCATGACTTGGCGCCGGTCTCCTTACATGACTTTGCGCCAGTCTCCCGTCAAGACGTGGCGCCGGTTTCTCACCATGACATAGCGCCGGTCTCTCACCATGACTTGGCGCCGGTCTCCCGTCATGACTTGGCGCCGGTCTCTCATCATGACTTGGTGCCGGTCTCTCATCATGACTTGGTGCCGGTCTCTCATCATGACTTGGTGCCGGTCTCCCGTCAAGACGTGGCGCCTAAAGTTTGCATACAATTTTTTTTAGTTTGGTGCAAAGCATTTACATCAGCCTCTTTTCTAGTTGGACGCAAAGCATTTACACAGGCCGTTTTTCAAAGTTGGGTGCCTAGCATTTATGGGGGGGTATCTTTTTCTAGCTGGGCGCCTGGCATTTAAACGGAGCGCATTTCTAGTTGGACGCCTTACATGCATACAGGACACTTTTCTAGTTAGGCGCCTAGCATTTATGCATGGCGTTTATCCAGTTGTGGGGGGGGGGGATGTGCACCTATTGATGACGCTCCCGGTATTTCCATCAGCTGGTGATCGCAGCGACTCATTAACACTGCGACTCCCAGTCGGTCGATCTGGCCCGACTTCGTCAAATGTCGGGTGTATAGTGGAGCTCGGAAAGCGGCAAGTGGCGGGCATACGAAGGTAATACAGAGCCCCAGGAACTATTTTCGCCTTTTCGAGCCGCTGGATGGGGATCAAGTATTGGAAGGCGGGCCGATCGAGGGGCTGTTGCCGCATTGGATCGCTACGCCCCGGCAACTTCTCACAATCAGCCTGCAAATCAGTGCGCAGCGCCGCGACTCGCCGTGACAGACGGTGCTCAATAGAGCCAGGCAGGCAGTGATGGCGGCTAAAGCGCGTGCAATGCGCTCTCGGGCACCTGCGATGCGTGAGAGCCGCCGTCGCCGGCCGGCTGCCAGTCAGCCGGCTCCGTTCCGGAGCGGTGTCGCGGCCCAGCCGGACGCCGTAGCGCCGCGTCGCACCGGCTCGATACGAATCCAATAACGTGGCCCATGGATCTGGCGGAGATTACCGGCGATGCCGGCCGGGCCGTGTTGTCTCACAAAGGCGCCGCGCCGACGGCGTTTGAAGATTGGGCCGGCCGGCCTGTCACGGCCGCATTTCTCGTGACAGCCGCGCAGTCGGCGCGGCAGATGCGCCATTTTAATCAGGCCTATGCAATGAGGGAGCGGCACGCCGAGTCGACAGGTTCGAGGAACAGTTGGTCGAGATTCTGAGCCCCGCGCTCGGCCGGGCCGAGTCCTGGACTCGCTTTGTCGCCGCGGCTCGGCTGGGTTCACTGACAAACTGCTGTGACTTGTTGGCTGGCTTGGTACGTGATACCCCGTCGTAACTTCGGTGCACTCATCAGCGTCGTCGTAACGCCCCGCTTGCCGATTGCAAGTGGCATATCATGAGGTTAATATGCTGCACACTATTCAAGACGCCAAATTGCATGACACATTCACTTTTGATTTATGTGTACCCTTGACGTTATCCTCAGTTCCAGCCCCTCCGCTGATTTATGCCAATAGCATTCAATGCGCGGTTGCCTTGTGTGTGCTTTGCTTGACGGTTATGACTGCAGCCTTCTGGCCACGGTACCTCCCGCTGTGCTTGCTCGCCGCGTCAGGAAATTATGATTGCTGTGATACGTGCCTGTGCAATTTCGGAACAGCTAGTACACTTGAAATTGTCGAATGAAGCGCGTTCGGGGTAAAGGATAGAATGGGGTGCCATGGAGGTCAATTCGGTCGAGGGAAATAAAATGGCCTGAACAGCTCGACATAATTTACATCCATAAATATCCTTGCAGGAAGTCCTGTGATATTTTCAAGAAAAGGGAATGTGATATGATAAATGAATTTGGCATTCCACATATCCTGGCACAAAATTTAACATCTAAAGTCTTTAATTTGAAGCATTACCTTCTTATTCGTTTGTGGGAATTACCATCATGCTTGGCACTACTAGTATCACACATTAGTACACCTCCAATTTCGGTAGCTGATATCAGCATGATTTGGAAGCAGTCGGACTGCAATTGTCGCAAGGTGCAAGATGCAGGAACATCGCAATTGAAAGCGATGCAAAATGCAATCTTCCTTTGTTAGCATACGCAATACAACAGTGACTTAGGAAATGTTCGACTTTTCATCAGATGCTCTTATTCATCAGTTTTAGCTAAGCTATGCTATTTTAATATTGGCTATCTTTGCTATAGCATTCTAGCATAATGACCCGCCCATGCTCAACTCAGTAATATGCCAATGCTACCCTGTTTACAAGTGGCGTACTATCCAATCGTTTGGTGGCAGTGGTATCCCATGTAAAATATCTCCTGATATGCTGTTAGAAAAATTGAGAAATAATCGAAAAATGTTACAAAAGCTCATGTAATTATTTGCACCTTACGACATTGTCTTAGAGTTGATGAGCTTCTTTGCGATGGCTCGGGTAGGAAGATGACTTCGGACGCTCGATTCCAAATATTGGCTATGTATATATATATATATATATATATATATATATATATATATATATATATATATATATATATATATATATATATATATATATATATATATATATATATATATATATATATATATATATATATATATATAATAAAAGCATGCATATTTATATATACATATACATACATATAAGCATACATATTTATATGTTGACAGTGGTATGTGAGTGTTAAAGACGTCGCCACAAGACGAGACGGGCATACTAGGTGTGCATACCCTGTCCTGGGGGCATCTACCCTTCTGATGTGATCCGTCAAATCCTGCATCTGTTTCAGTTCTACATCCGTCTTGATCGCAGCTGGTTGTAGCTGCCACGTGCTAGTCAGCCGGCCACCGTCGCAATATCTCACGACTGAGGCAATGTCCGCGGCCAAAAACCACGCTCCAACAGAGTAGCCTGGTCCCCAAATAGGCAATTTCAGGACTGTGCAGCCAACTGGATGATGGGCGAGTGGGTGGCCCATTGAAGCTCAGTTAAATTGAATCCGTTTTGTTATGATAAGACCGGAGCCGTCCAGTTAAGTGATATTGGCATGCATAATCTAATGGTTGAGTGGGACTCCTGGGCTTTGCTATGTGAAGATGAATTTCTCTTGAACTAAATCCAACTGCAACCATATCTGCTCGTTTTCCGAAAAGCGGTGTCTTACGCTTTCTGGTTTTATCCGCAGAGGTGAATGACTCGATTCGCGGAAAATATCCTGAGCTATCCCGATGCGAAGTGGGAAGCCGCGAAGTGTGAAGTGATTGCAAGGCATCTTGCGTTGGCCGGGGATTGTGTCTCGGTGGACACAGACAACGCTGTGTACTATCCGGATTGCATCTCCTTCCAATTGATCCATATCGTGTCAGTATTCCAGCAGGCAAACTGAAGACCTTGCTTTGGGGATCGCGGTAGCATATTCGGTAGGGCATTCGACTTCTGATTGAAAGATCGACTGTCGAATCTAGTGGCATAGCCAAGGGGGCGAAGGGGTATCCCCCTTGAAAAGTCGCATGGAGACGTCCAAACGGGCGCCTTGAGGGACCCGCAAGGGAACCTCAAGGAAGGTGTCCTTGCAGGGGCCCGTAAGAGCACCCTGGGCCGACATGAAGGGACCCTGGACCGACGAAAGGGGCCCGGGCTGACAGAAAGTTGTCCCGGGATGCTGAAGCGGACCATGAGTCAACGGAAAGTGTCCCCAGGAAGATATTAAGGGGCCTTATCTGGAGGGGTTCCCGGATGGCCAAAATTTCCCCCGAGCTGACAGAGAGAACCCTGAGCCAATATTAAGGGTTCTTGGGCTGTCGACGGAGCGCAAGCCGAAGAAAGGGTCCCCGACCTAATGGTCAAGGTAGAAGCGTTTTAAAAGATGCCTCCTGCTTGTCGGACAAAGCTCTGGGTCATCAAAGAGGGCCCTGAGACGACAGAGGGGCTCTTGTTGCCGGAGAGGAAGTCTGACCCTCAGAAAATGACCTTGGGCCGAAGGACGGGGCCTAAGCCGTACAAGGACCCCTGGCCTGGTGGACAGGACCTGAGCTGTTGAAGAGAGCCTCCGACCTGATAGAGGAGGTTCTGAATCGCCAAGGGGGCCTCTGGGTCAATGGGGGCAGAAACCGCACAGGGGGGCCTTGAATGATGGAGAAGGCAAATTTTTTTTTAACATATAAAAGGGCTCCGGCCGGAAGGAGAATGTCCTGAGCCGTGAAAGAGGGTCCTAAGCCGATAGATGGGCCCCTGGCTGAACGTACAGAGCCACTGGGTCAGCTTTGGCTCAAGCTGATGGAGAGGGGTCCAGAACTGACCACGATCCTCAGACCGATAAAGAGGCCCCCGAGCTATGAAGTCGATCCCGGCCGAGGCGGAGGGTTTCGGATGCTGCGTAAAGACCCGCTAAGCTCATGGAGGTGAGTGAGCTGATAAAGAGCAGTGGCGTTTCCAAGCGGTGAAGGGTACTTGCTACCTGCCGAGTTCGATGGGGTCCTCCAGGCGACCGTCATGAGTGGCAAGGATATAACCGAGATAAATATGAACGCATCTAACAGCTTGTGTAGAAAGGGCACTTGAGACCTGATGACATCCATCTTGAGGGCTGGCAAGAGCCGTGAAGTTGAAATGTCCACGCCATCTTGAAAGAGAAATATCAGCTGAAATTGGGCCCAAACATCTGAAGAATATACGGGGCGCTTATTGGCCAGAGAGGTCTGGGATGTACTTTGGGTTTGAAAGAGACCTGATGGGTGTGCAGGACCTCTAACAGCTGAAGAGGACTAATAAGGGCGCAGCTCAGATCTGAGATTCCCCCGAGATAGGAGGTAAAAAGGACTATTGAAGATTGTGATGATCCCCTAAAAGCAGTAGAGGGCTCTAAGGGATGAAGAAGATCTCTTGCAAGTCAGAGAGGACCGAGCTGGGATTATTATGAGATTGAGATCGACCCTTAGTTGATGGACAAGGTGACGTGAGATATTTTTAAAACGTCCGTGTTGGCTGGGGATTGGTGTGAGGAATGCCGAGGACCAGCCTCAGAATGTTTCTGAAACTACAAGAGCTGTCAATAATTAGGAAGGACCCCTATCAGCTAGAGAGGGGTTTTGAGGGCTAACAGAGACAGAGCCCCTTGAGAGCTATGTAGGGTCCCTTAGGCTAACGACGTTTGTTAGGAATTTGAGGGTCAGACTCATAGCGAGAATGCCCTTGAGGCTGAAAAGACGGGCGAGGACTGGGAAGGGCCCCTAACAGCTGGATAGGACCTCTAACGATTTAACATTAGCACTGAGCGCTAGAGGGGACTGGACTGGAATGCCCAAGAAGCTGGAAGGGGTCCCTATGAGAAGAAGGAGATCTCCCTGAAATCTAAGGGAAGTCCCTGAGGGGTAGCGGCGATTGTGGGGGATGTTGAGAGCCAGTTTCAGAGCTAGAATGTCCTTGCTAGCCCGAAAGGCTGTAGAAGGATTGCACTGGAATGTCCCTGAGCTTTGGGATAAGCTGGAATGTCCCCTGAGATCGGGGCTCCTGCAATTTTAGAAAGTTCTTGAGTATTGGCGATGGGTGCGAGGGATGCTGATGGCTAGCCTCGTTGATAACATATCCTTGAAGCAATAAATGCTGTCGAGGACTGTGAAGGTCGCCAACTGAAATATCAGCGGTGGCGCCGGCCCTGCTGATATATCAGCGGATACTGAGCTTAGCTGACACTGTCGCTGGCAGGACTGTACCCGTCCAGCTGCTGTGGTGTGCCCACGTCACTGCACCCACAGCGCGACCACGGTGCCAGCGCCGGTACGGTCGGCGACATGGGTACCGTGTTTTGCTCTGATGCGCGTGCTGTCGCCGCTTCTCTGACCAGTGCTTCTCTCTTCGCAGATAACGCCAACGGTGAGTGGCCCAGGAGACCGGCCGTCAGTTGCTGGGAACCACGGGTGACACGGTAAGCGACTGGGAGATCACTGACACGTCGGTGAGTGGCCAGGGGTCATTCAGATCAGTCGGTGAGGAGCCGAGAGGTACCTGAAGGCACGATGAGCGATCGGAGGCTCTCCATTCTCTCGGCGAGTGACGTGGATATCTCTGACGGCTTAGTGAGTAACCCGAGATGACGCAGAGCTCGTGGTGACCTGCATGGTCATTGCGACTTGACCTTCGCCATCAAAATCACTGAGTGGTCCGATAAAATATCCATTGCAACAATGACCAACAATAGCCCTGGGCGGTATTCGGTGGCTTGCCTTCGAGAATAACCATTGCGGTGGATATACACGGTTGGAATAGCCGAGAGCGTTAGTTTCGTCAGACTCAGTTGCATTGCTGGAGATGAACTGAGTATTGTCTCTCTCTTACCAGGCTGCAATTCCAACTTAGCCCTTGTCTGTTGAGCGCATTTGTCCAGCCTTTCCACCTGACACCAGGTGGTTGCGGTCTACCAGTCGCTTCGCCTCTAAATGCGCCAGAGCCACGCAACAAAACGGGGTGCCCTTTGTCACGCAAACAGTACAACGGCACTCGATGCGTTCCGCTCGGCGTTCATTGGTGACTTCCCCGCACAGATCAATGCCTGGCTTCGCAAGGCTTGGCTGCCGGCAGGCCAGATCCGAACGTGCACTCTATTGGAGATGGAGTCACAATTGTGTAGATTTCCGGCTGTGTTTGTATGTTTGCAAGTGCGCGGTGTGTTGGTGCGGGTTCTTATCGTGCTCCCTGGCCATCGTCGACTGTTCGTGCTCGCCGTGACGGCTTCCAATACAAGTTCGACTGCACTGTTCCGTTTCTAGATGTCAGCTTTGCTTTATGTATTCATATTTCTTCTCAGTGGAAGTAAAATATTACATTTTCTCTCAATAACAATCCACAAAGCTTCATCATTCGGAGTGTTTTTCATCGCAGTCTGTTTCTGTACTTTCGATGGAACTAAGGTTGGTGAAGACTGCGTACAGGCTCCCAACACCACTTGAAAAACACGATGCTCAATGGAAATCACCATGTTGGATATTGTCGCTCGACTAAGATTATTTACAGAGAAACAGGTAAGCATATCGTGACCCTATTAGAAACCTGCGATGGAGAATCTTAGTACCGCAGACACGTGTATGTTAGGAAAAATGATTGACTCCTTCATCCAATCTCATCATGGAGCCATGGCAGGTCAAATCCTCGGCGGTTTATGCCAGGCTTGACGTGCAATAACCACTGCACAGGTTTCCTGAACAGCTTTCCGGCGTGAAGCGGCCATTGAATTTCAATTCAGTCCAGCGGCCATCCGAGGCTATTAAATGAAAGGAATGTGATTTGACTTCAAGAATGGCAACAATGAGATCGCATGGTCTAAAAGCATCTAAAGCATAGAATTGTAATGATCTCCATACCTCCATGCATCAGGGCCTCCTCTAGCATGTTAGTTAGTGGAGAGTCGTACCCTCGCCTCCGTGAGTAGACTGTTTACGTTCTTTGATATTATTGGGGGGGGGCTGCATCTGGTTGACTCGGACGGTGATCCTTCATCCACCAATGGTCGCCTCCCACCTCTCCTCTCCCAGTCAAATTTCCTCAGTGGATGTCCTGTCGTACTTGAACTGTGGTAGAAACGGAATATAATTATATTTCGATAAAATACACCACACACAGGGATGACGTATCGTGTGCGTGACCCATTCTGACAAGGCTAGTTTTAGCCGAAGATTGCCCCAACGATATTAATCGAACGTACAGGAAAATGGTGGTCTGTGGCGTGCTGTTCTATGCTTATCGTGATATCACCGCTGAGAAATTATAGGTGATGGGATAGTTTCATGCTTGGAAGCATAAATTCACAGCCATGGAAGAGGTAGTGTGTCAATAGCCATACACAGACAAGAAACACACAAATCCAAATAACTTTTGTTCAGCAAATGTAACCTGTGCATGAATATATATTATCAGTGAAGGGAGAACCGAATATAAATGGAGGGTAGCACCGAGCATTCTTTGGGTTATATTGATCTAGTCAACGAAATAGGGTTGATGTTAAATTTTGCAATTTGGGTGAGCACCGTGCTCCGGTCTCTTCTCTCCCCTCCCCATCACACCCCGTTCGGCCTCCTATTAATCCGTCCCGTATTTCCGGTCAGACCCTCACACCCTGTCTCTGGGGGTGGGGGTGATACAATCCCCTTCTAATCTCCAAACTAAGCGTCGCGAGAAAATAAAAGAGGAAATGTTATCCCCTAAAAGTGGTGTCACTAGAGTCTCTGTTTTGATGACTGACATGTATTTGGCTCCGGGGAGTTCTTTTTCTTTGGGGGGGGGGGGAAGATTTGACCAAAAAATATTATTATGGTGATATTATTGTTAGGTTGTAGATATGGTGACTTTGTTCATCTCATGTACCCAACCAATCCTTGCACCACAACTGTAGGTGTGCAATTCTGGGGTACCATGAGACACTGAGTGAGACGTAGAACATGTGCATGGTGTTTTCCACCGTATTTGACAGCATTGCACAATATATGCATTGTTCGTAAAAAATTGAATCGGAACCGGTATGCGAAATCGACCATGGCGATACGATTTTTGGTCACCCCAAATCAAAATTTTCATTTATTTAAATTTCAAACTTTTGAGTCTTAAATTATTTATAAGTCAACTTGCTCTCATAAAGATGCTTACTTTAGGCAATAATCCTCGATTTTAGTCCTTATGAGGGAATATACAAAACTAATAATTCATCAAAAACAAACACAAAATAAAAAAATAAATCCGGTGCGTTTTGTTCCATCCTTAAATATTACCAAACGCTGAAGGTTTCATTCAAATACATTTATTCGTGAAAGCGTGATCACTGGTTAAACTTTTCTGGAGGTGACCTGACTTGATCTTGACTAACTTGTTGATCCTAGATGACCTGACCTCAACATTTTCACACAGTATGCCAAATTGAAGTGGGAAAAGGTATGCCAAATTTCAGAGCGCTTCCGCGAGCCGTTCGTTCACTATTGGCGGAAAACCTTAGGGTGGCGCCTATCAACTCCTCCCCAAGGGTTAAATTATTCTTTGAAATCTACCAGCTGAAAATAGTTGATCTCCCATTTATTATGCATGTATGGAGTTGAATACAATACATCTTTTAGCCTTCCAATTATAGCAAAGCATCGAGTTCTTACTGGTTCCTGCATTACCTTGCTTCACCATGATACCATCCACTTCAAGGTTAAACAAAAATGAATAACGGGCTTAACCTCACGTACGTGTGTGTGCCACTGTTTGCAGTGGGTTCCAATGGATTGGTTGTCTTATTCCAGAAGGTATGCCTTTGTGTTTTCTAGGTCTCGAAAATACCTGCAATATTCCCGTGGCATTTTTCCATCATTGAAAACCTACACATTTTTGAATATATGGCCGTATGGCAATATATGGTAGCAAATTGTAGCTTAAAGTCACGTAGCCAAAAGACGGCTTTTCATTGATGTGACGTCACAGGTAGGATCACACGGTCCGAGCCGAGGCTCGAGCATGAAGGATGCGGGAAGTTCGTAGTTTTAGTCTGGCTTTCGTGCTATTCGTGATTTGTTCAGATGGATTGCATTGTGGAAAAGTGATAGACCGCAAACAAACACCGTTGGCGTTTTGTGTCCAAGTGCATGCATGTGGATAGGCCGCGCCAGGAAGGCATTTTATGTGCATTTCCTACAACTGCATAATAAGGAAGCAGAGGTATAATACGGGTACGTGTTCTGCATAATACGGGTATGCAATCACAACAACTGCATAATACGAGTACGTGTTCCAAGAGTGCGACCACCCGCCCCCCACCCACGAAAAAAAATGTGACGCGATGGTCCGAAGCCCAAAATTGCATGAAATTATGCATGATAGCATCACAAGTTAAATGTTCCATCATATATTTCAAAATCCCAAACCAGTCAATTGTCACATACCACTGTATATCACGAAGTTCGTAATCGTTCTAGTTCCCTTTAGGAATGTGGCAATGATGAACAGCGATCACGAAATACTTTCATTCCAACTGATCAGTCCGTGCTACTATATGCTGAATGATTCCTAATGTTTCCACCTACTAGCCTCACAGGCACTTTGCAATCAGCATCACGTTCCAAAGACCCTCTCAAAGAGTGTGTCCAATCAAACACACACGTCATCCAGTCTAAATCATAAAACCTTCAAGTATATACAGCCTTACTTTTAGCCACGTGCACAGCATGTGACTGACATTCTCTATCATAGCTTCCGAGGTCCTGACGATGGAACATCATAAAAGACCAACGATTTGGACAATATTCTGGTCACCTACATCCAATGACATTATAGTACTTCACAGGGCGGATCCAAGGGGTGGGTGAAGGATGACTGCGTCCTCTCCCCCTTGGGATTCGCAAGCCGCCCATCGGAATGGAAAAAGGTGCCCTTCCAGAAGACTCGAATACACTCCCTTGAATTTAGCAACAGAACTTATCTGATTTCAGTGGAAGAAGCAGCCCTCAGGAACACTCGAGTGCATCGATTTTATATTTGCTTAATCTGTGGCGCCCCTCCAGATCCGCCCAAGCTCAGGTGGGCGCCTCCTAATGGTGTGTAGGCCTCAAAATTACTACAATCTCCTGGCGAAATCGTACACCAGTCAGTGGTACATCAATGCATGCCTTCATAGTTGTTAAAGCTAAAGAGGCTGATTTTTCGCCAAGTAAGAGCTAGTGGGTCAAGCATAATGATTACATTCACCAACACATTGAAAGTAGCCTACTAACGAGGAAGCTTCGTCACAGTTCATTAGCAAAACATGGTCTCCCGAATAATCATCGTAACGAACGAAAACGAGGCAGGGGGGTTAGAGCAAGAGCAAAGGGAAGGGAGCAAGAACGCGGAGAGCAAAACATATCACCATGGCAACATCCCGGTCTGGAGGGCGCCGTCTGGTCGGCGTCGTGATTGCGCTCCATATTGCCTCCGCTGGGCAAAACTTCCGTTGCATGCGTAACTTTGTGGGTCAGCTGTGACAGCCAGTTGTTTCTCAGTCGCTACAGCCCATCAGTCTATTGTCGGGCTGCGCCTGTCCAACACTCGAATTCTCCGAATACTTCCGGAAGATTATTTCACCCAATAATTTGCGAAATCGGCTCCACGCCGGCATTGGACAAATCTTCGACACAGAATAAAAAGGATGCTGTGAAGATGGCATATTTTATTAAGAGTGGAAATTACATACCTGATGTATTATTGGCATCCTTGGTATCACAGACCTGCTGGTATAACTCAATTAGCAATATTTCGTTGCTGTAACACTATAACAATATTTTAGCCCTATATATTGCATTCCTGCATCAGAGTCAACCGACTGCATCAGAGTTGTGATGGTTGCAGGGTAAGTTGTGGGTATTCTTCAAGTATGCCTAAGTTTTAAATATCACAAATCAATTGTAATACTTCGTCTCCTGATAGCTACCGGGAAATCAACCTTCATTTGGTGATAAATTTAGCTGTAAACATTTGCCAACCTCAGTTACCGACCGTATAGCTACCGCACTTGAAACACTAGTTGTACTTTAGCATATTACCGCGCACACAAGCACGCACACACACACGCACGAACGAACGCACACACGCACGCATGCACGCACGCACGCACGCTCGTACACACACGCAATACCAATGTCACTTAAGCCGGGGAAGATCGCTGTATCGTTGGTTACAATAGCTCCCTGAATCGCTGTTTTATTTTTGGCGATAGCAAAAAAAGGCAATGAGTACATCATACTGACATTTTGTGTAGCTGTTCTTACATTTTTTGCCATCGTTACAGCAGGCTTTGATTCACAATCATGGAAGATCAATGACCGATGTGAAGTCAAATTGGTCGACCTTCAAATTGTGTGATCTCTCTTAATGTTTACCGGAGCAGACCGTGTGTTTCAAACTGGCAGGCCGTGAAAGCGTCGGTCAAGAGAACAATCCGGACATCGCTGATTTTTCGGAACATGAGGTACAATAACGCCAGTAACCTGAGGTTTGGTCCAATGTTGTCCACTTTTTGAAGTTGGAAAAAGTGCATTCGATAACTTTTGGAGATCCGATATATTCCATAGCATGGTTCATGACATTCAGGCATGATCTGAACGAAGAACCAATGATCTTGAATCGGGTCATGATTCAGCCACAGGAATGCATATCGACAGATATGAAGGAGTGCCGCAGAATTGCTTTTATTTCGATAAAGCTTGCATATGCCTTTCCAAGCTGAACTCGGATGCTCATCAATAATGCAGCACGTAAAATCGCGCGAGGGTCCTTGCTGGATAAAGACGATCATTTGAGTTCAGCTCATATCAATACAATTGGGCGACCTATTCCCTCGATGTGAGTGCTTGCTAACAAGTCTGAACAAGGACGTTTATAAAAATGTGTCATCAAGATTGTGTGCTGGGGACCCTGTGCGCTCAACCCTAGATCATGTGCGACTACAGGCCGAGCCGGACGGCATCCAGGTGGACCTCCAGCTGTTGATATATATAGTAACGAGAGAGTCGGCCGGGTCAGACCAGGATAGTTCATCAGTCCTGAACAGCTCAAAACCGGCGAGTCTATTGACATTTGGCGCACACCACTTGCATCCTGATATCCGCACCGTCCTATTTGTGGCATTTTTGTCTCTTTCTAAGGGTTTCGAACGCTTGCGCAGTTTGCCAGTGTTTCATCTGATAATTACACGTTTTATTTGGCCTCTGCGATCTCGTTTCATCTCTGATTAATACATTTTTGCTTCTTTTGAGGATGCATGTTATGAACAGCCTTCTGTTTGCCGTAACCTTGCATGCTTCAAAGCGCTCTGAGCGATTAATTTCCGGTGCCTAAACCCAAAATGTATCCGAAATGAGAACTAAAAACTACCTCCGAAGTCCCAAAAAGTCAAACCACTTAGAGCGTCTCGGTCATCCCAGGTCAGGTAAGCGTACTGGCCTCAGATGACCTTGAAAAGGTCGGTTATACAATTCGCTTGTTCTTGACACCATACTTGAATATCCAAGAAGAAGATTGGTTCTGAAGAATATCTGTTGAAGCATGTCGAGTAATAGCCCCAGTTAGAGACGACATGAGTAATATCTATGTTTGTTTTATATACGCTTCTTCCGAATGATTAAGCACGTTGAAACAATTATTGCTAATATTAAATGAACCTTGATGGCATGCGAGTCAAGCGAAATGACCTTTGGTGGCCATGCAATTGAACTGAGGTCAAATATAAGTGCGTTGTTCATGTCTACTCAAGGCATGCCCGTTGATACTTTTCCTGTAGATCTCACAGCTCCTGAGATCATGGGGAAGTCATCCCCCGGCGCGACGAAGGTTGCGCCAGAAGCCAGCAAGTTCAGGGTTCACTGATGGGTGGATCAACGAGGGTACATTAGAATCCTTCGAGCCGTTTCGCATCATTCGCGATGGGTCAACGAACCAATATTCAGTCATTAGAGCGAGTGTGTACTGTTTGAGTGCATCATGCGCTTCCTGATGTATTTTTCTACCTAGTTGCACCATACGTTTTCATTCGCCACGAGATAATTGGACACATTGTGCTTTATGGGCGCAAGAGCAATATTTTGCGTCCGTGGCATTTCGACGCAGTACCTGTTGGATCCCCCAGCGTGCCGCCCAAACCCACGTATCTCCCCAGTCGTATAATTACATTTTCATCCTAAGGTTTTATTGTTCACTGAGGGCATCGATAGCATACTTTTGGCCACTTCCAGGGGCACCTTTCCACAAGAGAGGTTGCACGTAGCATCGGCGCTATGCTCTGTTTTTCTTCGTCACGTTAAAGACTTGTATAAAACGTAGGGTGTATCGCAAACTTTCACACATGGTTGCTCTTCTTAGCATGCGGCTGATGTTATTCACAGTGCCAATGAATTGCATTTGTGTCACCTTTGTGTACCTTGAATTACCTTTGTATATTTTTCCCACCCTGACAAGGTGTTTTCATTGGTGCTGGGTGCCCAGCTCAACATTCCAGCCTTGCATTATTCATTGGTGTTCCGGTGGCGTCCAGTACTTTGGCAACAATGGCGAGTGTGGTCCACCTCGCCCACGAAGGTACGCACGGCTGATTGTTAATGCAAATTGCCGTGTCTGGTGTTGTTTTTGCCAGTCGAAGCCAACGCCGTAATTGGAGAGTATTGTGCGCCGCGTAGCCGCAGTATTGAGCACCGAACAGTGCATCGCAGGTCGTTTGGACGCCCGCACTGGAGAGACAGACAACCACGGTCTGTTGGTCCCCTCGCCAGTCACTGCCGCAAAAGGAGGTGCGTGCGCACGGAGCCTAATGGCTGCAGGGTCTGCTCGTGAAGCCAATCAAACATGTATCCGTCACTGATGTAGCTGACTTTGGATAATTAGGAATTTGGGTGGGTGCATGCCTGCATGCAAATGTGACCGGCGGGCACTCAATCTTCTGGACTGACAATCCATGTTTAAGCAAAATGCGCACTACGTGATGGATGGTGATTGTGTTTATGTTGTTCCTGATGCGATCTGGTGGTGCCGGAACGTTCTCCAGCTCGTCGCTAGCCAAACGTCGATGGCAGCCAAGCTGCTTGTGTCACTGTCACAGCTCATTCGAAGTTGACCTGGTGTGTTGGTCTCTACGGCAGGGAAACATCAACTACTGAAGGTTACATGAAGCTTTGCAAGATGGTCATTGTATTCTGCGTGTTTTTTAATTGAATTTGGTCAAGGATGATGCTTTTTATATGAGCAGAGATAAAATAATTTTCACAGTGGCTCCGACTGAAGTATAAATGATAACTACTGAGTCCTTGAACCAACAAAGATGTTCCCTGATCACACTCGGTGGCGTGGCATTGTGGCAAATTCTGCATATGTGGTAGGACTGGACACCAAGCACAATTGTCTTGCATGCTGCTGTCATGTCATGCATCATTGAATAACAATGGCTATGACCATGTAATCATACCTGACGCATCATAATGTATGATGTCTGAGAAGCTGTAATTTCAAAATATTACACCTATGCTTTCTAATAACGTCAACTATCTTCATGCGCACAACCAAAGCCGAGCAATTCCAACACCTCTCATTATCCTTGACTCATATGTCCTCATCCCTTAAATTTTCTTAAGTCGTGACGTAAAATTGAACATGGATTTGGGGATTCCGACCGGAACCATGTTGAAACAGATGAACAAGGTCTACCGAAATGCCTACTGAGATACATATGTGTAAAGTAAGTGGGTTAGTAGATAGATACACACAGTATGGCAGTTGCCAGAAGCTGGGGTATCGAGGCGACATACAGTAGCATCCTACATATGCCCGTTTGATGGAAAGAATAAGCCCAAACTCCATCACGCTCCTAAATTCGACCGCGATATCGATAATGCCTAGGGCTTAGGCGGGTGCCGAAGTACTGACGCAAGATATAAAATAGGCTGATTTTCCATCAGTACCATTGCTCACATTCTTCGAAACTATTACTATTAACATGCCTTAATTCATGATAGCCGAATGCTTTTGAGGTTCTTCTGACTGTCGTTGAAGCCGCATTCGGGGAATTCGTGACGAGCATTCACACGTTCCGGAAAACGTGCCATGTTCGATACTTGGCATGCGGTTGACGGTATTACCGGCAGGCTAGAGGCATGCGGACATCTTGCAGTGTATGCAGACAGATCTAATGTGCGTCGCGATTGTAGCAACGATATTTTGTATTGCTTAGGATGACAACAGGAATTGTCGAGGCAGCAACCAATCAAGCAAATTGAAAACCGTGACGTCATCTGACATCAGAGCAGTTGGTTTACTTTATTGGACCAATTTTGCCTACAACCGCAGCTAAAGCGCTGCCGGAAGGCTCCGGCGGTGCTGAGAATTACGAGGATGATAACTTTTCACAGTATGATCGTATGCCATGATAAAATAATTGGGATATAACCCTTAGCTTCTTCAAAGTGGCTCTTCATTGCTAACTCATGCCAAATAGTAACTTCCCCCTGGGGAATAAAGAATGACGTACTAAATTAAAGGTCTTACGAAGACATGATATTGTTTAATTAATATCTGGGAGGAGGGGGGGGGAGGGAATATACTAATTTCATGGAAAATGTAACAGAAGCGGTTTCTTTTAGTCCTTAAGTTATCTCACATTTTTCTTGAGCCGCCGAATTATTATGCGTTGTGGCTCTACCCTAGTGAGCGAGGACGCAATTGTTCGCCTCTGTAGCTACATGTGTCAGTTGGTGGTGCCATTCACCTTCTGGCGATCTCAAGCACGAATAGTGTGTGCAGTGTCTGAAACATAAAGCTGGAGTATCATGCAAGCAAGAGTAGATGACACCCTGGGTGAAACCAGTGGCACCTTTTCGACGGACGTGCGATGTCAGTTTGATGACGTCACCTTCCACACAGTTCAGGACCATCTATGCCGGATCGTCGAGAGCCATGCCACCGCTGGTACTCTAGTTTCGACCGCTAAAAGATGAACCGTGTTCTCACATGGCTGAAACTGTAACACTATTTGGCAAGCTAATGCCAGACCCTGATGGACAGACAATCACCCACCGGCTCCTTTTGTGACCCCTGCAAGTTGCCAACGAAATCAAGCATATGTTTGTTTTGCAAAAGACTGATGGGTTCCAACTGCGCCGCTGAACACTAACACAATATAGTTCCCGACCACCACAAGGGCACTGCAATTTGTGAGCTACCATAACTCGGACGAGCTCAAGAAGAACTGTTGCCGTCCTAAGAAAAACAACAGTGCTGTATTTCTCGGATTGTCGCGATGCCTGGGAAAAGAATCGTACCACCGGACAGTGGACGTAAGTCAGCATTGTGTGATATACTCCATCCATTGTGTGATTTATGCCATCCATTGTGATTTATGCCCTCCAAACTTATACCATCAACGCAAGTCATCGATCATTTCACTAGTCCATCTAATGACGAATCGTTCATGACGGCAACACTGAAAAATTCGAATCACAATATATCACTATACCGATCATATGCGTTGATGTAAAATCCTGCACAGGAGACGTGGTCTCTATCACTCCTCCATCGCATCTCATGAACCTTCCTGATTCCCCGGTGTCATTTTGCATTATCGAAGGCGAATTGGATCGTCACGAGCCATGACGTGCCCGCGACACGTAGGTCTGTGTCCGCTTAAGCTCTAATGCCGCATTCAGTCGAGCTCAAAACGTAATGAAGAGCATGCCGCTGCCTTCGTCCCTGTGAGATGTCAATTTCCTGCCGTCGCTCCAAAATATTATCGGCCAGCCGAGATCCGACATGGGCAATCGAGCGACGGCGGTCGGAAAAACGCTATCTACCGTTTGCTAACTACAGTTGTATGCGCTGGAAACGTTGGAAAGGCTGGGTATTTATTCGGGGAGATGCGTCTGGGGGTTGTTGGGTATGTGCGTGAGAGGGACCAAAATTCCGGAAGGTCTGAATGTCCCGTACGGGACAAGTTTCTGGAAAGTGAACATGAGCAGTGGAACCGGTTTTCGCAGTCGGAAGCCAGTTTGATGCAATATATGTAATTGTGGCTAAGGTAGCAATGTACAGACGAACGTGCATTGTGGCCGCCTGAGTATCTAGAAAAGAGACAAATTCTACATGTTACTCGGTTTTCTTGTGTACTTGTTGCGTTCATACTGTTATTCCTGGTGCTGATTTTTTTCCAGTGGGTACTCTCACCGGATTGAACTAACACATCCAGACCAGAGAATCTTCACGTTCTTTTTTACCAGTGGCATGGTGTATTTATATACCTGATGTACAGCCTCGAGACGATACATTGGCCATCTTCTGAGACCTTAAAACCCTAGGTTGTTTTACGACAAATTCGACCACTAGGCCATGTAGCGTCACCAACCTCTTACGCCGATTGGTCGCGGGAGGACTCAGTAATCCCGCCAGTTGTGGCATTTGAACTCACGATCTTGCAATGAAGAGTCGAGCACCATAACGACCGAGTTACCGCAACCTTTTTGTGAGATCTTGGTATTGGGCTCATGAAACGTGTTAGTGGAGGCTTAAAATAAATAATTGCTGCGGATCATTCCACACCAAAATCCGGCCGTATTTTTTTTTTTAGCTGACACCGTTATTTTTGACAGGTCTGTCATGACTAAACCGAAATGAATTGGTCGGCATGTTTTCACTGCCAGAATGCTGCATATTACCATCCCTTGAACGGAAGTATGCTATCTACATCCTGTTCGTAGTAAAAAAATGTACACATCCAATATGGTTCGTGTCTGAATGGTGGAAGTTTCCGCAATTGACTTGCTGCCGCCATTCGGCTGTTGATGTCGAAGAGGTTCCTTGGCGAATCGCCCGCGAACTTTGGCCACAAAATGCCGGTGACGTCGAACGCCAGCCCTTCGATTCACCACGGCACAGACTTTCCCAGCCGTCGTATGCTGGTTGCCGTCCGCCACCGCTGTGGGCCCGTGTTGCCTGAACTGGTGATGACGCCACCAGCCGGCCGCATATGAGTTTACTTCAGCAAATTCCAGCGGGTCACTACGGACGGCGCCAGTATCGACGATACGTCAGTGAAAATGACCGGTCTGGGCTGCATTTGCATCTGACAGAATTCAAAACTGCCGGCCTTACTGCTTCAGTTGTTTCTAATAAAACAGCCAGCCCCGGAGTGGGCCGTCCACAACGGGTGATATGCCACTTCTCTCGGAGCTATTGGACCGAGTGGATGTTTGGTTGCAATTGTGAGGTTGAAGCCGGAATAACAAATCACGAACACTTTGTAAATGAGAAGAGTTCGTCGCTGCTTTATATATATGTATATTTATATTTATATATAAGTTTAATTTCACATCAGCTTGTCCAGACGTTTCTCTTTATTTCAAAGGTTCGTCAGTCTGAGAGGACATCACACCGCAATTGCACTAAGCAAATATTTGGATTTTGAAAGATCACCGGACAAAACTTGCACACCACCTCCTTCATCTGGACACATATGTTACACACTCGATAGTGCATACAAACTGTACATCACCATTCTATAACACAGGTTATCGTTTCTTCATTTCACAGCAATCAGGTTATAGTTTTTTCTCCACCCTGGTTAACGTCCGTGCGTACGAGCCCTATCTATCTCTGTTGCCTAATACGTACTGCGTTCATTTTTGCCACACTCTTTCCAGACCAATTACTGGCACGTCTTCAATGGAATGACCCCCTCATGGAAATGAACTGCTTCCGGGGTGCTATACTCTTTCCGAATGCTCGATAGACGCTTTTATATGCGGGTATATAAAGTTCCTCATGTTTCTCCAACATAAGCAATTGAGTTCCAGATTAATGTTTTATTGAGCTCTTGCGCGCGGACGTTAACTAGGGTGGAGAAAATGCACAAAAAAGCAATAACTTGTTTGATGTGAAATGGAGAAACGATAACCTGTGCTGTAGAATGGTGATTTACATCGTGTATGTACCATCGAGTGTAAAATTTATGTGTCCAGAGAAAGGAGGTGGTGTGCAAATTTTGTCCGGCGACCTTTAAAAACCCAAGTATTTGTTTCACGCAATTGCGGTATGATGTGCTCTCAAACTAACGAAGATTTGAAATAAAGAGAAAAGTTTTGACAAGCGAATGTTAATATATATATATATATATATATATATATATATATATATATATATATATATATATATATATATATATACATTCATATATGTACTTAGCAATACATGCGGCACATAATTTGATTGCATGTCCGTAACATCGCTCCGAACAAATACGAGTTCTTTTTAATTTCAGCCAAAGGCAATATCAGCTTCCTTCGAAGCTTAGCAAATAAGTAAGATTGAATAATGCAAACGTTCTTCATATTTATGCTTCCCGTAAATTGCTAGCTTCTCGTGCGACGGACCCGGGGCTGCGGATTCCATTGAACGATGCTGTGCTCCACCACCTGACGCTCCACCTTGGTAGAACACGGCACACAGCTTAGCATAACGGCATCCTAAGTGAAATGTGTTGTCTTTTTATTGATGTTATTCATTGGATCGTATTATTTACACAAGTTGCCGAACTCGACATTATCTCCACTGAGAGGATATCACGTGTTACAGCCTGCCAGTAGCTTGCTTTCACTATTTTCGTGGAGGTGTGCACCATTTGTTTGCAGTTGTCTTAATTAAATGCGTGCTTCCCTTGAATATCAAATCACCTCAACTACTGCACTCTGTCCATTATCGTTGTATATGGTACTGCGGCCTATTTGCCATACGGTCACCCAGGAACACCTCGCAGGTGGTAAGAATTTGTCAGTACTCAAAAGCCACCAATATGTCTCTCTTAAGCGTAATTTATGACGTCATTAATTCACCTAGGGTCCAAGATCTGTGTCTATATCGCGCTGCTGACGACTTGGTCCCGAGACCATTTTGTTCTTTCCTCTATTATTCAGTGCTGAATATCGCAGTTGGCCCCAGCCCGTGCTTCATCGAAGATGGGCTGGCATGGCATCGACACGTCAGAAGCAGCCTTGCAAACTTACATTAAGCATGCTTATATCAAAACCTCTTCACTTCGAGCAGGGGTGTATTCCGCCTGCTGAACAATGCCTTGGTGCAGTCGAGCGAGCCCGGGACATCGCGGATCGAAGCTAGCCGGAATGTGCCGACCGCATGCAAGCGCCGGAGAGCGGCGGCACGCTTCTGCTGTCCGAACCGATTGTGTTCGGTTACGTAGTGTCTGCGGCCGGACAACTTTCGCGGAATCGGTCCTCATGACTAGCGTCGAACACGACAACCGCATTTGCGGCGCGGCCGGACACGCCAGGCAGTCGACGGCGGTCGGCTGGCCGCCGGTGGGCGCCGCGATGCGCAGCGCAGGCGCGTCAGCTGCGGGAGATGTAGACGCCGCGTCTGCACACCGTTTGCAGTTGGTGCAGCTGCGGCAGTGGCTGCGGCACCGCTGAACACCTGGGCGGCGCTGCGGCTGGGCGGCGAGCGCGGCCATGCAGTGCTGCTGGACGGCGCCCTCGGCTGGATCGATGGTGATGGCGTAGCGCGACGGCGCGGTCCGCACCGGCGCGCCACCTAATGAAATTGGTGTCACACTGCGATTCACCGCGGCAATGCATCAGCTAATGCTTCTCCCAAGTGATGCTTGTGACTAAGGCCTGGCACAATACACGGATAATTACCGGATTAAGGACAACGATGTATGACACATTGGCTCTTGATAAGCAGAAGACCAGCCTGAAGAACACGAGGGCAGCATTGGCGTTGGGTCCGTTTGTTAGTTTGAGGGTATGCGTACGTCAAGGATGCATGCTTTCTTTGTTGTGAAGGGTCATATTCTGTCGGAATGAGGTGCTGTTCATATTTGCACAACGGAGGACACCATACTACTCTTTTTTATATTAACCTACCCATTAATAGGTAGGCAGGAGTGCCTTCCATACGTGTGCGACCTAATTACGTTAAATTTCAGGAATGAGAGAACGTCATGGTAGGCAAGTCAAAGTAGGTTACACCACTCGCCGCTCGTGTTTCTTATTGGACAGATCCCGCCACCAGATATTAGTAAAAGATGTTCCAGAAGCCCTCTCAGCAATTAGCAATGCTAATGACTTCTTCGAGAGCTCCAGCCAAGACTATACTATAGGTGTTAATGGGGAAATAATATAGAATCCATAATCTTGCATATGATGCCCGACTTCTTGTGAAAATGAATTGCCTTGCTTATGTGGCCGCACACAAATATTATAAGACATGCGCCTTCGAGCAGTTCCCCGTTTTCAACGTGAATATTTTGTTCGGATATTGGACGTATCATTTCCATCCTGTTCCATGTACGCTGCATATGTATTTCCAAAATAATCCTGCTTGGGGACGTCAATGCTCGTGCGGACGTTTGGCGCCACGCACAGTGCAGTTGTCATGGAGACGCTTGACGCCACGCACAGTGCAGTTACCATGGAGACGCTGGGCACCACGCACACTGCAGTTGTCATGAAGACGCTTGGCGCCACATACAGTGCAGTAACCATGGCGACGCTGGGCGCCGGTGGACGGTATGAAGACCACGTATAGGCATATGTGAGGGTGGAGGCGTACTCAAAACGTCCCTTGGTGAAAATGCGTTGTATTGCGTTGCATGGTAATTGTGCGAACCATTTGCAATTCTGGTAGTGGCAAGATATATTTTAAGCTTAGTCACTGCAAAAGCATTCTTTTCCGAACTAAGAGGCTTGCGCTGTCAGCTTCAAATTCATTTGTGCAACTAGTTGATACATCTTCACTATATGCTGGTACATTATGCCATTACTGGATACGAAGTCACTTAGGCATGCCATAAATGAACAATACATCAAGATATCTGACTCATAATTCAAGTAGGGCATGGTTTACTTACACTGTGCCATTTATATGATTCGTACAACGCCGGAAATATATTTAACTTAGGCAAGGAATCATTACATTGTATTATCCACACTCTTGGGTATTTTAAGTAAGGCTAGATATGTAGTATCAAATTGCGTTAGGGATTCCTTAATAATTGTCATATCGGGAGATCTGGAGCCGGTGCTGGATCGGAATCTTTGTTCCTGGCTGTGGTAGCCGTACTGTCCTAAAGCAATCAGTTGCATAAAAGGTGGGATTTATCAATATAACGTACTATCCAAGTGCCACGTTACTCAGAGGCGATGGTGACATGACACAAACACAATCCCATGCGGACACGGTGTACAAGTCGCTGACGGTCCACTTCAACTAATGTCGCCTTTCTACTCAGCCGTCTTTCAACCCACCATCCCTCTTATCTTTTTCATCAGCTGAATCATACTGACTACATCCGTGTGGCATGCAGCAAGCAATCCAAAACATTGGAGGAGGCTATAAGTATAGAAACAGTGAGGAATGGCATGCCGAGACCACAGTCCCGCAATTTTCTGGAACGTAAACCATAAACTGCATAGTGGCTGAACATAAATAATCCAACTGTAGAATTACTCCCCTCTCCTACACTTTGGAACGTTGTTGTGATGTTGAAGTACGCTGTCACACACAGCTCACAGCAAAGTTTTATCTGTGAATAATCTATTTTGTGATATAGTCCGACATCATTTTTGTATGATTATTTACATCTCTGGTGTTTAATGGAGTGACATTAAACTGCGTGTTGGTGCAATTACAATCCTATTGCCTGACATCGTAAAATAGAATGATGGTGCATTTATTAACAAAGCATAGAGCCAATGCGATGCGTTGGCTCCCAGTATAATGTCCGATGTAATTTTCGGTTTGATGTGAGGTGTTTTGCCTGTTGCATTGTCCGGTGTAATGTTCGGTGTATTGTCCGGTGTAATGTCCTATTCATCACATTACGGCTGTAGATCGAATGCATAGCATATGATGGACTCAAAATGACCTTGGATGTCCACGCGCCCCTAAACCCCAATTCACCACCACATAGCACATGACATGCTCTCGGTTTCACTGTTGCCATCTCGATTCGGGGACACAGCTGGAGAGGGGGTCTGGCATGGTCGAAACTCATCGCAGTCCCCAAATTCCCCAAGTCTGTTTTTGCCTATTTGACAGCAGAAAATTCAATTAGGTCGTAGTATTGGATAGCTGGGTAGACTGCAGACTACATCAGACTACACCACGACGGATAGTACAGTCGGTCACCGAAATGTGTTCCAGTGTACCTTGACTATGTCAGGTCACAAGGAACGCAGCCTGTGCCACTTTGCAGCAATTACTGGTAGGTTGTACCACTGGACATTTCCATGGCCACACTGGCCCGTGGTAAACCTGATAGACTGTTATGTCAGGCTGAACTGCGAAGCAGCGCAGCCTACCAATACTTGATGTGAAGCGGCGCAGCCTACCAGTAATTACTGTAAAGCGGCACAGCCTACCAGTAATTACTGTAAAGCGGCACAGCCTACCAGTAATTACTGTAAAGCGGCACAGCCTACCAGTAATTACTGTAAAGCGGCACAGCCTACCAGTAATTACTGTAAAGCGGCACAGCCTACCAGTAATTACTGTAAAGCGGCACAGCCTGCGTTCCCTGTGACCAGCCATATAAAAGGTATCTGGAGCATATTTCGTTGACCGACTATACCATGTCGACAGATTACGCCAGACTACACCACGACAGATAATACCATGTCGGCAGACTACACCAGACTACATCACGGCAGATAGTACCATGTCGACAGACAACATCAGACTACACGACGGCAGATAGTACCATGTTGGCAGACAACACCAGACTACACCACGGCAGATAGTACCATGTTGGCAGTGAACACCAGACTACACCACGACAGATAATACCATGTCGACAGACTACACCGAACTACACCACGGCAGATAGTACCATGTTGGCAGACAACACCAGACTACACCACGACAGATAGTACCATGTTGGCAGTCAACACCAGACTACACCACGACAGATAGTGCCATGTTGGCAGACAACACCAGACTACACCACGATAGATAATACCATGTCGGCAGACTACACCAGACTACACCACGACAGATAGTATCATGTTGGAAGACAACATCAGACTACACCACGACAGATAATACCATGTCGACAGACTACACCGAACTACACCACGGCAGATAGTACCATGTTGGCAGACAACACCAGACTACACCACGACAGATAGTACCATGTTGGCAGTGAACACCAGACTACATCACGACAGATAGTACCATGTTGGCAGTCAACACCAGACTACACCACGACAGATAGTGCCATGTTGGCAGACAACACCAGACTACACCACGATAGATAATATCATGTCGGCAGACAACACCAGACTACACCACGACAGATAGTACCATGTTGGCAGTCAACACCAGACTACACCACGACAGATAGTGCCATGTTGGCAGACAACACCAGACTACACCACGATAGATAATATCATGTCGGCAGACAACACCAGACTACACCACGACAGATAGTGCGATGTTGGCAGACAACACCAGACTACACCACGACAGATAGTACCATGTCGGCAGAATACACCAGACTACACCACGACAGATAGTACCATGTTGGCAGTCAACACCAGACTACACCACGACAGATAGTGCCATGTTGGCAGACAACACCAGACTACACCACGACAGATAGTGCCATGTTGGCAGACAACACCAGACTACACCACGATAGATAATGGCATGTCGGCAAACTACACCAGACTACACCACGACAGATAATACCATGTCGGCAGACTATACCAGACTTGTCGACAAACTACACCAGCCTACACCACGACAGATAGTACCATGTCGGCAGAATACACCAGACTACACCACGACAGATAGTACCATGTTGGCAGACTACACCAGACTACACCACGGCAGATAGTGTCATGTCGGCAGACTACACCAGACTACATCACGACAGATAATACCATGTCGGCAGACTATACCAGACTTGTCGACAAACTACACCAGACTACACCACGACAGATAGTACCATGTCGGCAGAATACACCAGACTACACCACGACAGATAGTACCATGTTGGCAGACTACACCAGACTACACCACGACAGATAGTACCATGTTGACAGACTACACCAGACTACACCACGGCAGATAGTGTCATGTCGGCAGACTACACCAGACTACACCACGACAGATAATACCATGTCGGCAGACTATACCAGACTTGTCGGCAAACTACACCAGACTACACCACGACTGGCAGTCCCATGTCGTGCCGAGTTGCACCACGATGCATAATTACCGCGCTAAGTAGTTAAATGAAGGACAGGGGGAAGTCGCCTATTCAGCCTCCGTCCAGTTGAGTGTGCCGGGTACGGCAGATCACCCTCGGATGGGCATCAATATCCTATACAAAGGCCGTTGTGCAATAAAAGGTTTCGTCATTTCATAGTAGCTGATGCGCTCCAAAAAGCCTCCCGATAATAATAGGAGTAGTTTCACTGGCACGTATGTTGCATAAACTTCACCACTGCAATTACTGCTAGTTGGCTGTGTGATCACGACATATATACAAGCAGCATATGGTGCTAATGTCCAGATATTGCGCCAGCTGCATTGCATACGCTATCCGACGCCGGTTAATGGGACAAGATCTAGCAAAATATGATTGATTTGAATTAATAGACGTCAGTATTTCATGAAGTTTCCCAAGCTAATCATAGTTGCGTTGATTCTCGCTTTGGCTCACAATCTAATATTGAAGGAAATCCAAATAGAACATTGCAGCCTCGTTGTGTTGGTTAACCGAAGAAGCAGTCGAGATGACTAGCGCACCCAATGCAATGGCGTATCCATAGATGACGTTAGGTATGCCTGATAAGTGAACTAATCACATTCTATTCAGTTTAGGATCTTCGCAGCCCACTTCGCAGTCCAGAGTATAAAATAGAGTAACCATTTCAGCTAGCTATATTCCCACGATGTCAACCCGCGTACTAGATGTGCAACTGGCACTACAACATATTATATTTTCAACAATTTCATGCTAACGCGTCTAGCGTTAGCATGAAATTGCCAGTCAACCGACATCTCCAGGCTACGCGAGGCGAGTGCGTTTCTCCCGCCACTACCTCGGCCCCCGTATCTCCTTCGCTAGATTTCCAGCTGGCTCTCTTTTTCAGCCGTGCCCGCATGGACCGTACGGCTGATATATTACTGGTGTCTAGTGTTGGCATGGTGGTAGAGTCGTGAGAGAACCCTGCGCATCAACGCTGATCATGTCCATTGGATATCCGAAAACCGATGATATCCGATTTGAAAATCGGTTGATTTCATGCGAGCCAAATCGGGGTGGTTCAGTTACCACAACAGCCCAAAACGGGGAACAAAATGCTGGGATGAATATGGGCTATTTCGATGACTTGGTTAATACTTTCACTACTTGAGCTTTGAAATGGCCAAGACAAGATAGGGCTGGCCAAAAACCAACTGCCTCTGAGGAACTGAGATCCCTGTGTGGCACAACAGGGAAAGAATGTACTCAAAATCGGGATTTGGGCGTTCCATCCTCCCCCAAATATTTCCGTATTGTGTATTTCCGCCATGACATTTATCTTAGGTATTGTCTAATGTAGATTATAAGGCTCACTTCTAGCGTGAGAATAATGCACGCACGCACGCACGCATGCACGCACGCACACACACAGTTCAATTCCATTGGAATCTTGCCTATCTTAGCTTATATGTTCAGCTTCGGCTTTGCCCGATCTCAAATGGGTTCTTGCTAGATGAGATCAGGGCAGATGCATAGCTGCAAGCCTACCGTGTGGTATGTTTTTCCATTCCTTTGTTTGACACATCTTATTACTTAAGGCTTAATCCATTTTGCAATACCGAGCCACGCTTCTTCTTGAATTACGAATATTTAACGTTTAATATATAAGCGACTGCACGGTTGAAAGCGGCTCTTTCAATGTCTTGTTTGCAGCTTATGCGCTGTTTTGAGGAATGTTCCAAAGTAAAAAAAAACATCACGTTCAGTGATCGCTAGTTTTCTCATCAGCCGACGTCATCCCTGCTGTTTGCGATGGAGATAGTTTTATCGTAGCATTATGCATTCTGATTAATGGAAAAACGCCCGCAGCAAGCAAGGAACGAGGCATGCGTTTCAATTTACATCAGGATTATGATAATTGGATCGCTTTTCCACTATTACCACCTGAATGGTGCTGAAGGATTGTCAGAAATGGAGACCGACGATTGCATATTGATAAACACAAATGGATAACCACAACAATGTATATACTCAGGCATGGTAGACGGTACAATCCCACTTTTCATGAAAAAAAAAAACATAAAGGGGGCGATAGCAAGAGGCCCAAACACCCAACATCGCTTTGAAGTCATCCCTCAGCCGGTCATATCAGGAGTAGATAGTTGAGACGGTATCTCGATCCGACTTTAGCCACGCTTGCAACGCTAATAAGTACAAATGCGTCAAAATGGTACATAGCGTCACTTGGATAGCAAGTTTGGCAGTAAAGCTGTAACGAAATCGTCATTTCGACACATTTCACCGTATTGGGACTGTTCTCAAGTTTGTGGTTGAAACGACGCTTGGCGCTTTTCTGTTTATTAGCTTTGAAAACGCGATTTTTTTTCCAATCGCGCGGGATTCAACTTTGCAACCATTACTAACCGGTAGCTATCTCATTATTTTGTATCCATCTATCTGGTACTTTCCATCCAGTATTTCATCCCACTGATGTTGAAGAATGCTGCTCCATTATAAAGCTTATAAAGATTAAATGGATTTTTGCCGGTGATTGCTTGGATTCTTCTTTGCTTTTTCTTTGTAGTTATCTGTCTGATGCTTGCCACCTAGTGTTTCGTCTAATGACGTTGAAGAATGATTCATGGCAAGGTTTATCAAGCTGACATGAAAGTTTGCAAGTGATTGTTTTTTTCAATAATGAACAAGGCACACAATGAACAATCAAAGATCAAGAAGGGCTGATGCGGGAAATTGTGGCGTCTGGTCCCATCAGTCACATAGCAGTACAGTCATAGTTGAAATTCACAAGACCTGGATCTTCCAATTATTTGTTTTCGTGGTTTGTTTCATGACTCATGGTTCATTTCATGATTTCATGTTTTCGTGGTATCCATGGTCATTTCACTTCATGGGTTAATTTATATTTTGGAAGTGACACGTCAGCGAGCACAAACAATGTGATGCTTGCGATCTGTGAAGCTGAATTAATCCAGACGTCTTCATATAAATCATGTCCGTGCACCAGTAGGCTATTGCAACTTATGATACAAGCCGATGACAACCTCATGGCTGTGTGCTGATTGAAACTGTATTTCATGTGGAAAGGTTTGGGTTCAATCAAAAACTTTCAACATTCGGTTGGTGGGCGGTCGTGATGAGGCCTGTTGGTACGCGCCAGAGTGGCAGCGGAACTACCATGTACACGGCACACGCATCAGCTGCGTAAATGGCGCGCTCTGACGTCATACTCCATCTGCCAACACCACACTAGCTGGATGACGTCGTGTGCTAAAAATGAGCCGTTCAATGTCCCGGATGTTGTTCACTGCGTGATGCTTGGCCTTGAGCAGAATCGACTTGCTTTAATCTGTAGTGGTGCCTGCAAATAGATGAGTCGCAACTTGCAATATGGCCTGGTCGGACCCTCGTAATACCCCGCAATTATCCACACATAATACCAACTCTGCAGGCGTCACGGAAACCCTAGTTAGGTTGGCATAACATGCAGAGCGAAGTTTTCTGTTGCAATCCTTGCTGTGAAAAGCAACATGCGATATGCGCAGCTATACACCGCCATCTGATGTTCGCAGTGGTGATTTATAGCCACAGCAGGAAAGGCAGAATCCACGAATCGACATGTCCGCGTGAACAAAATCCAATACTCCCGTTTGTCGGCCGTGGACTCCGCCGGCATCGAACGAAGCTGCTACTTCATAGTCACTATCTATCGTCAATGCCCTTGGAGGCGCAGCCCTTGTGTGTTGTGACGTCAGAGCGTTGACTGCCGACGCGGCCGACCAGGCCAGCGCGCGGGACGTGCTCACAATATCCCGCCGGGATCCTGCGACGTGTAAACAGGTCTTTAGTCGGCTATCGGCTGGAAATCGCTTTGCAATTTCCTGAACATCACACCTCTGCTGCACATATGCGCGGCGGGATGAGGGCGGGGACTGAGACGCTGCCACACGGGGACGGGGCGGGGGCGGGGGCGGCGACCCGGCGGCTGTTACACACCGACGGGGCGGGGCCGGGGTGAGATATGGGCGGGGGCGGGGAGACTGCCGAGTGGCCGCTGGCCATCGTCGGCCGCCTTTGTGGCGACCCTCGTGGCGGGCCCAGCCCGACTCGTGCCCGCCTTCAGTCACGCTCCGGAAAACTGCTGACGGCGACCGCAGCGCAAATCCAATCAGAGCTGCCATATTCAGCAGCCGTCCAGAGGCGGCGCCCCGCCGCTCGTGAGAGCCGGTCCGGACGCGTCCTACAGGCGGCGACGGCCAGGCACACTCCAGCCGACAGGGCTGACCATTCAGCGGGGCCGACGCCGGGCCGGTCGGCCGAGACAAGGCGGCCACTGCTCGTGTCGGGAGCCGGCCGAGACAAGGCGGCCACTGCTCGTGCCGGGAGCCGGCCAAGAAAGCACTGCTCGTGGCGGGAGACGGTCGAGACAACGCTACTCGTGTCGGGAGCCGGCCGAGACAGCACTACTCGTGTTGGGAGCCGGCCGAGACAGCACTACTCGTGTCGGGAGCCGGCCGAGACAAGACGGCCACTGCTCGTGTCGGGAGCCGGCCGAGACTAGGCGGCCACTGCTCGTGTCGGGAGCCGGCCGAGCCAAGGCTACTCGTGTCGGGAGGCGGCCGAGCCAAGGCGGCCACTGGTCGGGAGCCGGCCGAGACAACGCTACTCGTGTCGGGAGCCGGGCGAGACAAGGCGGCCACTGGGCGGGAGCCGGCCGAGACAAGACGGCCACTGGTCGGGAGCCGGCCGATTCAGCACTGTTCGTGTCGGGTGCCGGCCGAGACAGCACTGCTCGTGTAGGGAGCCGGCCGAGACAGCACTGCTCGTGTCGGGAGACGGCCGAGACAGCACTGCTCGTGTCGGGAGACGGCCGAGACAGCACTGCTCGTGTCGGGAGCCGGCTGAGACAGCACTGCTCGTGTCGGGAGCCGGCTGAGACAGCACTGCTCGTGTCGGGAGCCGGCCGAGACAGCACTGCTCGTGTCGGGAGCCGGCTGAGACAGCACTGCTCGTGTCGGGAGCCGGCCGAGACAGCACTGCTCGTGTCGGGAGCCGGCTGAGACAACGCTGCTCGTGTTGGGAGCTGGCCGAGACAAGGTTGCTCGTGTCGGGATAATTTATGCTTTCTCTGGCGCGGTGATATATTCAGAGCGGTTAGGAGTGTTCGGTTCCTCTCCAGTGGCAAGAACGCCACTCGCTGCATCCGCTCATTTTCGGACAACTCTACCGGCTTTGAACTGTTCTTCGTGTGCGCCGATATCTGGGCAGCGTTGGCCACCTGCATGTAGGTGGTGTTGGCGTGTGTTTTCAAAGCGCTCATGTCTCCTGATCATGATGATCCTCCAGAAGAAGATGCCTGGCCGGAGCACCACCACTGACATACGATTGGTGGGGCGGTACCGGAACCTATTTGATGATCGTTAGTTCCACTCAGTTATCTTAAACAACTTCCCAGTATGCCTGGTGCCTTTACCTTCACCCGCGTTCTCCAGCATGCCCAGTGTAACACCGGGTGGAGATAATGGAGGACACCGGCAGAGGTGGGAACCTCTCTCGGTGTTCTCCATTATACCAGTATCCAGTATGGTCACATGCAAATGTAAATGTGAGTCCAGATACCAATATCCCCGGCACCCCCATTCTCCAGTATGCCTGACCTGTGTTCTCCAATATGCCCGGCGCATTCACATCCGCACGTTTTCTCCAGTACGCCTGGTACCCCACCTCCATCCGTGTCCTCTAGTATGCCCGGTGCCGCCACCCCGCCCGTGTTCTTCAGTATGCCCAGCGACCCTACCTACGCCTGTTTCCCAGTATGCCCGGTGTCGCCACCTCCCCCGTGTAAATTTGTCAAATTTCACTTGGGCACTGATTAGAGAAAACCCCATTTTCCCGTCTGGAACCACTGGACACCGCGGCACTTTCATTCTGAACCCATAGAGTGGCGAAATGTGTTTAGCATCGTTTTCAGCTGGGCCGTATTTATGTCAAACTGTGGCATGGCATGCCCGTGCCGCTGCGGGTGCGGGCGACAAGGAGCTGAGTGCAAATGCGTGCTGCGTCGTCATACATCCTTTACATAGCCGCTGAGACAGCTGGCGGGCCGCGGCTGTCGGCGTCATCTGCCACAAATAAACAGCAGGCGGAGGCGCCGGCGGCGTGTGGCGACGGCCGCCGTTTGGACGCCGGTCGCCGTCAGCGCGTGTTCACCACACTGTCGCCGGCCGCCGCCGCTGTCCTGCCGCCGTTTGAGAGCGTCCTCAAAGTTAGCTGGCGCTCTTTGTGCGGCGGAGGCGACACGGCGCGCGCGGCCGTATCCGGCCGGCTGCCACCGCTACTTTCATCTCCGTAACGGACGCAAACAGCCCGCGTGGGACCGCAACAGTGGCTGGCGGCCCCGGCCCTGCCGGCAAAGTTGGAAGTCGTGTGGCGAAGACTGAGAGGGACGCGCGGCCTGCACCGCGGCAGAATGGGCCCAGCACTCTACCCAGGATGAGGTGGAGCAATTACTGTGGCTCCGAGGCAACGTGGTGACTATCGTTGTAAGATGATGCCTGTTATCTGTTTTTTCTTCTTCTTTGGAGTGAACTGGACAATTGCCTGTACCGAAGCCATCAGAAAAAGTCGAAACCAACGAGTTTGGGGGTGTATGTATGTGCATCACGTGACACGTTGTGGTGAAAATGTCCATGTTTGTGTGCATCCCTCCGAACGGGTACTTTAATGCGGGCCGCTTCGTTTCAGAAGACCGGAAACTGTTCATTGGCATGCTCAGTAAGCAGCAGACGGAGGAGGACGTCAAGCAATTGTTCCAGCCGTACGGTCTTATCGAGGAGTGCACCATACTGCGCGGCACCGACGGCGTCAGCAAAGGTGCGTACCGCTGGACGACCCTACCTGAGGGTAAGGAGCACCGCCAGACGGCCCCGCCCGAGGGTGTAAGCAGCACCGCCGGACTACACCGCCCGAGGGTAAGGAGCACCGCTAGACAACATCGCCCAAGAGTAAGGAGCACCGCTGGACGACCCTACCCAACGGTAAGGGTTACCGCCGAACGACCGTACCCGAGGGTAAGGCGTACAACCGGAGGACCCCACCCGAGGGTAAGGAGCACCGCCGGACGACCATACCCAACGGTGAGGATACCTCCTGACGACCCTACCGAATGGTAACGGGTGCAGCCGGACGACCCCAACCGAGGGTAAGGGGTATTGCCGGATAACCTCACTTGAGGGTAAGGAGTGCTGCTGGACGACCCCCACCCGAGAGTAGGGGGTACCGCCGGACGACCCCACCCGAGGGTAAGAAGTACCTCGGTGCGAAGAAGTGATGCGAACCCAACAACGGCCCACTCGAGCGCCGCCAAATGCCGAGTAGCGCACTATCCGGTAGCTGGCTACCTCCGACAGAGGAGAGGAAGGTTTGATATCAGCTTTGTCCACACCCTCTGCCGTTGGTAAACCGTACATAATTGAAAGGCGGAACAAGGATGAGCGTGAAGCTTTTTTTAGACCCGGCTTTGATAGACAGCTGTGGCAGAATGCCAGGGCAAACTCGATTTGGATTCCAAATGCAAAGACATCTGTATGCAGACCATTATGTAAAGCTAATGCCGTATGCTAAAATGAGAATGGTTACAGAGCTAACTCAATGCATACTTGCTTAATTTTTAGTTTTGGAGCTAAATATCACTTAGAATTTGAATCTCACTTTCCGCTATCATTTCCTTATGAGTCGTGCTCAGAGATTCGTCGAATTATGTTAAGGGCTTTCATCAAAGAAGCATTAAGGAAGCATTTATACATGGGTTTAACATCGACGTTTCGAATTGAAATGAGCAAGCTGTTCCGACGCAAAAGAACGCAACTCTCAACCATACATTCATGGGTGGATTAGGCGATTGTGCAACGTTTCGCTAAGTTTAAGGAGCACATAACTAGAGACCTCGAATAGGTCGGGGTCCGGACCCATCCCGCATCCCCGGACTCGTACCATTTTAATATTTACTTGCCATTTTCCATAATAAATTTGAAAACTTTCCAAGAACTGAACTTTTCTCCACACCATGGTTCGGTGAGATATCTCCAATTTTGAAGGAAAAATTATGCTCCGCAATGATCTAAGGGCTCCGCCATGGCTAGACGAGGGCGTAAGCCGGATGCTTCCGATGCTCTGATGTCAAATGACACCGATCGATGCTATCTGGACGGGTTAAGCCCAAAGCGGAACATACTCTCCGACAATATTCAGTGGTGTCACCCTTCAAAGCATCCAAAACCTGAAAACGTATAAACAACGAGAAGGTCGTCGGTGGCTGACGTCAAGAACGTTGCGTCCACTCTGTGACGACAGAGATCCGTGCATCACGTGCCTGTGACACGTGGCCACAGGCACCAATATCAGCGGTCGTGACGCTGTCGGTGTCTGTGGCGTCACGAGACAACCTTCGCCACAGTCGCACGTAATGCCACATGCCCGGCGCGTGTCCCGACAAAGGACACACGTGATGCCATGGGGTCTGCGGCGTCAGGGACAGACGTGACGTCACATGTCCTGATGCATGTCCCGACAGGGGACACACGTGATGCCGTAGGGCCTGCGGCGTCAGGGACAGACATGACGTCACATGTCCTGATGCATGTCCCGATAGGGGACACACGTGATGACATGGGACCTGCAGCGTCAGGGACAGACGTGACGTCACATGTCCTGATGCATGTCCCGACAGGGGACACACGTGATGCCATGGGACCTGCAGCGTCAGGGACAGACGTGACGTCACATATCCGGCGCGTGTCCCGACAAAGGAAACACGTGATACCTGCTCTGCCCAGTAGCGTGTCTTATTGATGCCCTCCGCACGGAGCCGGGTCGCCATGGTCCGACTGTCTGGGTGCATCCAATGCCAGCTATTTCTCTTCTGCCGCTCGGGGATCCGACGCCAGCAATTTCTGCCTAAAATTAAGTGAAATCAATCATCTTGACAGACCTAATAACATTCAAGATTAGGGGTGGCGCAGTGAGGAATAACATAATTAAGCTGCTAATGGTATACGCGAATATAAATGCCTAGAAGTGTTGGTTTGTTTGCGGTGTTTATAGAAGGGATATGTGTCACACCATTTGAGCTTTTGCAAATTGTTCTTTCTTCCGATTCGGTTGGATTGCATGGATCTAAATGAGAACTAATCAAGCATGAAAGTGGTACGATACCAAGCTGGCAAGGTGGTGTTAAACGCACAGTGAAATACGTATGCGATGCATCAATACACACACACATACACACAGATATATATATTTATCCATATACATATATGTATATATATTGATATATATATATACATATATATACACATATATATTTATATATATTTATATATATATATATATATATATATATTGATATGTATACATATATATATGCACATATATATTGGTATATATTTATATATATATATATATATATATATATATATATTGATCGGCATATATAAGTCACATCACCTTTGTGTCATAGCATCGACTCTAGAGCAGGTAGCGTTCTTCGATCGGTTTCCGCTACTCAGGCGTTAATTGGATGCATTTCCAGCACCCTGCATTGACCCACCATCGCATCATTATTGCAATACCAAGCGTTTCTGAGCGTCCGAAATGTTGATATTCCGGCGCCACTTGACATGCTTAGTACTCCAGAAGGGATTCAGCGGAGTTTCTGCATCACGCACATACAAATAAGCGTAGCTAACATCAACCAATTCGAAAATCCAGTTCCCAGTAACAGCCTACATTGTATAATTGGGTACCATTCGCGATTAAATTAAGTTTTAATGTGATGTATAATTGTATACAAGTTATGCTTGTGTATCTATAACGTTGGTCGCACATCATGATTATTATTCAGTAGGCCTCAGTCTCATCAGCAACGTGTAATTCAAGCACAATACAATGAGATAGAACAATCCTCAGCAACGTTGGGGCCAGCTACACACTAGATGTCAACACTTGCTGTAGCGGGTTTGCACCAAGCAGCACCATAAGCTCAAGGCCGTCGTCGCTGGTCGCCCTGACAGATCCGGGTCAAATGGAGCCGGTGCTCACGGCCGCTCCCAGGCGGTCGGACCGGGTCGTCTGCAGACGGAGCCTGCTCAACTTCCCGGTGCGCACCGTCTCCCTGCAGCTCGGATGGATATTTAAATTTCCGAGGAGGGCCCGCCCGGCGAGATTACCTCTCACAACTTTACGAGAGCTGAAACGGAAACTGATGAGGTTGACCTTTATGGCTGTGTTTGGGTCATGATTTCCAAAGGCGGCCGGCCGACGTAATGACTGTCGAGCGCCGGCGGGCGGCTCGGTCGTCCGTCCGTGCCCACTGGCGCGCGTGACTGCCGAGACGCCGCGTCACGCGCCGCCAGGTCGGTCGGCCGTGCGCCCACCACGCCCACCACGGCCGCCACGACCCACCACGCCCAGCACGGCCGCCACGGCCCACGCGGAGCCCGCTCAGCTCGCCAGCGAATGCGCCGGCTGTATCTCGGCCGTCGTGGCTCGGCCTGTTGCCGGGCGGCCGCACCTTAGCCGCAGTCGTGTGATTCAGACGTGGATGCGATTCACCCGTGTGATTCAGATGTGGACGTCAGATATGCGCCTTTGCGGTGAATAGCCGTCTGCCGACGAGCCGGCTGCGTGCGGGAGAAGTAGCGAGTGAGGCGGCGCCGCGCTGTGATCACATGTGTGATGACATGTATGAACATGATGACGTGTATGAACATGTGGCTGATGCCGCAGTTGTGCTGCCGCCAATGCTTGTCAGTTCGTGTGCTCACTGTGCTGTGTTTCAGCCACGCACGAGCCCCACCGCCGTGTCGACACCAGCTTTGTGTCTGTTGCAGGTTGTGCGTTTGTCAAGTTCGCATCGCATCAGGAGGCGCAGACGGCTATCAACAGTTTACATGGTAGTCAAACGATGCCCGTAAGTACCGCGCCGTCGGCGACGCGCCGCGGCGCGCGACTCTATCGGCGGTCGCCCCGCTGGCGGCCGGGGATTGTTTGCGCCGAACGCGGCTCGCTCCGTCGTCTCGGCCGGGCTCGTGCAGCTTGGGTGGGCCGGGCCGAGCGTAAGCAGCGGAGCACGCAGGGCGGAGGGTCGGGTCGGCGAGCGTGTTGCGCCGCCCGGCCGCCCCGGCCGCCGCCGGCCGCCGCTCGATCTCAGTGAGGCTGGGCGGGGGCTCGGCGTGGCAGGGTCGGCCGCCGCCGTCGACACGGAACTAGCGCCGCCCCTCCGCCGCTCGCCTTATTGCCAGGAATTAGTGAGACGTGCTGTCGACGCCGCGGCCGCCGCCGACGCCGTCGCCGCCGCCGCAGCACAATGAACCCGGCGAACGCGACGGAGCGCGGAGGTGTGTTGATGAACGGCGAGCGGCTGCCACCGGGATACCCGTGGCAGCGCTGATGAAAGCTCAACCCGCGCGGAGGTGCTCTCCACCGAGGTGCTTCAATCATTGTCGGTTTGGCTCTGACTTTGTCCGGTGCCGCGGAAATCGGGTATCTGAAATTGCAAGCTGCGAAATTAATGATCCAAGATATAGTCGGCTTCTCAGTTGGTCGCATTATTCATTCTGAGCTTCCATTTTCCACATTTATATTATCAAGGCCCTGTCGCTGTCAGTCAGCTGCACGGCCATTCAGACCTGGAAGCAATTTTGCCTTTGGTATTAAATGCATTGTAATGCAAAAGCAATCCGGTTGGGCGAATGATGACGTTTTGTTGGGCTGTCTGTGTGACCGCCGCTCCGCCCAGACTGCACTGTTCGGGGCGGGCACGCGAGCGCCGCTACCAGTGATGCTGCTGGGTCATTCGTGTGGCAGCCTGTCGGTCCAGACCACACCGTTGGGGGCGGGCATGTGTGCGCTGCTGCCAGTGATGCTGTGGGACGGTCTGTCTGCCCAGACTGTATTGTTCTTGGCGAGCACCTGCTCGCTGCTGCCAGTGGTGCTGTTGTGAAGTTGGTGCACCGATACCCAGCCCATCCATTCGCTTGCAATTGTCCGACTTACCGTTCCCGGGCGCACCGCCAAAAGTGTGTCATTTCCCTCACGGACAGGCGACTTGTCTCGCTCGTTATCCATTACCAGCCAAGAGCAGAGGAAGCAACTGAAAAGTAGGCGACTTTGATCCCCACTCCACTCTGGCCACCTTTAACGGGCTGGGATGCTTCAGTACCGACACAGTCGACCGTCTTCAATGCTAACCTAACCTAGCCTAACTGAACTGAGCCTAACTGAACTGAGCCTAACTGAACTGAGCCTAACTGAACCTAACTTAACCTAACTGAACCTAGCTGAACCTAGCTGAACCTAACTGTCGACGCGGCCGTCGTGCAGCAGCCCACTGCCGCCGCCGCCTGGCGGTGGGCACAGCATGCACCACACGTCGGCCGAGCTTCACCGGCCGCTCACAGGCCACGTCGAGCCGCGCCGGCCACGCCACTCCGGGACGTCCCAGTCGGCAATCAATCTCCTTTTGAAGCCAGATCAAAGTTTGCCGACTGACAGTGGCGGCGCCGGCAGCTGGGGGCTTCGGCCAATCACACGGCGGTCATTAGCCGCTCCGGGCCGGCCCGGCGGCGTCGGCCGGCCGGTCGCCGCCCCCTGAATGGCTTACCAAGTGGATGCCGGCTCCGATGCGGTATCGGTCCCGAGCAGGCCATCCACATTCAGAACAGGTGGCCGAACGTAAACACAAAACGTGCGCCGAGTGTGAAGCGCTGGCTGACCGGACCGCCAGCGGATCTGCGTCTGTCTGCCAGCCGGGTGAGGTCGGCTCAGCCATTGTCAACGTGAAAGGTGATGCGACATTTCCCTGCTGGGTCGGCCCTGCATCTGTCTGCCAGCCGGGTCAAGGCTCAGCCTTGTGAATTTGAGGGGCGATGCGACATCTCCCTGCTGGGTTGGTTCAGCCTTGTCAGTTGTGAGTTCGACATCTGCCTGTCAGCTGAGTCTGGTTGGCTCAGCCCCGTGGTTAGTTTGAGGGGTGATGCGACATCTATCTGCTGTGTTAGACTCAGCGCTGTGTCTGCCCGCGAGGGTAGGGTCAGCTCCCCAGTCTGTGGAATGGGAGGGGTGATGCGACATCTCTCTGCGGGGTTGGACTCAGCCCTGTGTGTGTCCGCGAGGGCAGGGTCAGCGCCCCAGCCGGCCGCCGCCTGTCGGCTCAGGATGAGCGCCGCACTGCGCTTATTTCGTGGTAGATTGTCACCACGCTGCATTGGGAAAGCGAATCCAGCATTTTCGTTCCTCAGAGTGGTGGTGTCAGCGTGTAGGTTTTGAGGTGAAACGTTTTGATTGTCGTCACTGGCGGCGAATAAAACCGTCCGCGTTGCCTTGGATTAGGATAGCCATGCCGGCATCTATCTCTCGGCGCGAGGTAAAAGTCCCGCTGGAGATAGAAAATTGCTGAACTATATCTTCCCTGTTGACAGTTCTGACCGACGCTCTTAGCCTGGGCTCCGCTAGTGTTGTTGGGAGGGGGCAAGTGGTCAGCCAACCTCATTCCGTTCAAATATGTAGCTTGCAAACAGCTGCTAGCTAGCGGTGTATGTTTTACGTGTGTCTTGTGTGTGTATTCTGCATATGATAGTATGGCTTCATATTCCTATTCATATGTATTGCTTATGGTCATCGTGACGTTCTTTTGCCTTTCTTAGTCGCAACCTCCAATGTGTTCTAATCTATCACGAACGATGTATTTTCCTCATTGGTTGTTAATTTTGGCATGAGTGTGCGGTATGTCACAGTGGTGGAAATATTAAATCTCTTCGACTTTTTTAACTTCGTTACAGAGCAATTTGATTAGGGAAGTCAGGTTGTTATAACATATCTTGACTTTGGTAAGGCTTTTGACAAGGATAAACGGTTAATGATGCAGCTTCAGGTATTGCATGTAGCATCCTAAAATGGATAGAGTTGTGGCCTCCAGATGGATAGCAAAGAGTGATACTAAATGGTGCAAAGTCATCACGGCAAAATGTTCCTAGTGGAGTCCCCCAGGGGTCAGTATTCTGATCACTACTGTTCATTATATTTGTAAATATTATTGAAAGTGGCCTAATCAGTAAGGTTTTGACATTTGCGGATGATTTGAAGGTCCTTAGGGCAATAACAGGTCACAATGAGCATATCTCGCTGCAGGAAGACAGACGAACTTTTGAAGTGGTCCGAAGTATGGCAAATGAAATTTAATTTCGATAAGTGCAAAATCATGCATGTAGGTAGGCAGCATATGTAGGCTCCATACTTGATGGGTGGCCAAGTACTATTGGTGAGTCAACAAGAGAATGATTTAGGTCTTATTCTAAACGCAAAATTGGGGGCATCAGAACAGACCAAGGAAGTCAGGAAGAAGACACTGAGAATGTTTGGGGACAAAATAGGAATGTATCATACGGAAGTGAGGAAGTCATCAGGAAGCTTTACTGTGCATATGTCAGACCACATTTGGAATACTGCGTCCAAACTTGGTCTCCTAGCTATGAAAAAGATTGTTGGCTTTTAGAGAGATTACAAAAGAGGGCTACACAAATGGGTAACAGTATAAGCAACCTGGCATATGAGACAAGATTAAAGAAATTGAATATGTTTTCACTTAGATATAGAAGGCTGAGAGGAGATCTCATCGAGGTCTCTAGATTTGTCCTTGGTCTGGAAAAGGTATATCACAGGGAAATGTTTCAATTTAAGAGAAATGATGCAATTAGAGGTCATCAATTCAAAATTAAAGTTAACCTCAGCAAGACAAGGTGAAGACAGTCCTTCTTCACGAACAGAGTAATAGAACACTGTAACCAGCTGCCAGAGATCATCGTCAGTAGCAACACACTGCACATATTTAAAAACAGCATAGACAATTATTATAAGAATGGGGAGCTTGCTTTTCAGTATTCCAGGGAGGGCTGATCGACGGATTTGGTGGGCAACTGGTTGAGTGTCCAGAGTGCAGCCAAGAAGAGCCCTTGTGGCTCATGATTGCACTGATTTTTTGTATCTTTACGTCTTTATGTCGTTCTAAAAGAAATGAGCATAAAAGCAATTCATTGTTATTACATATGGCGTGCCGATAGGCTATCAAAAGTAGAAAAAACTCTCAAGTAAAAATCCAGGCTCCAAGTTTTCGCGATTATGTTATGAGCATGTGCGACGGTTGTTCGCCTGCATATTGACCGATCCGTCGGCAAGGCACAATGCGGTGAAAATGCCCTGCTTCCACGGATATCGTGCTGCAACTGTCACCAATTGGAATTGTTGGCGCCATTTCGGGTCCCGTGGCGGTAGTTTTTCAATTACCTGACTCCAACTTGCAGCGTAGTTAGTCCGGCTGGCGCAATATGGCGCTGCTTGGGCTCAGATCCTCACTCGAAAGGGCTGATGGCGACAGTCCACCACAGCGAGGCGCTCGATACATGCTCTGTGGACACAGCACAGAGTGGCCCGACACACTGACATGCTCTAGTGTATGTGCAGCTTAACAATGTGACCGATCATCGGGTGTTATAATAATGTGCAACTCTGACTCCGTCATGGACGTAGTGTTCTGTTCTGTTCATTGCTATGATTATTGGTGTAAAGTAACATTTATCTTGTGATATGGCTATTGTTAATGTCTTACATATTGTCTACCCGGTTTTTCCCAGCAGAAACCTCGGCCTGCTTTTGGAAGCGTATTCAATGTGTGGATCTTTTATGTAGAGTGGGAATGGGGGATGAGCTATGTTCTGCGAAAGCCCCCGGATTCTGTTCAATTTGTATCCTTTCTCACATGCGTAGCATATATGTTTGGTAATGGCTTTGGCATCTCAATTATGAGTTAAGCGTTGCATATCACGCACACCAGTAGCTTTGCTTGGACGTGATTTCTGATGGGGTAAAGCCACGCAGTAAAACCTAGGAACTTTGAGAACTGTGCAAAGCATGTCATTTCATCATTTCCAAAATGCGAGCGCAAAAACAAAGTCCGCACTTTGTATCTGCTTACTCCTTTTTTATGTTGTTTAGCAGACTTCTCAGAGTACACGCGAACCATTTGTTTCCATTAACAATTATAACATTTCGAAAGGAACATGGACCTTTTGGCCGCCTTCTGTATGAGTCACTGACGTACATCTTCGCCTTTCATTCTGTGCTAAAATGGTCAAATACAGTCCATAATATCGTGGAAGCAGGAAGTGTGCTATTCTGCTAAGTCTCTGGCCCCAGCAGTCTTTAGTCCGAACCAAACTTGGTTCTGTGTCAGAGCTGGCACGCCTCCGCAGTTATGTACAATGCGATGCTAATTTGGAGCAGCAGTTGCGCTGTGACAGCTTGCCCCAATGTAATCGATGGTGCGGCCCAGTGACCTGGCCCATGTCTGCAGGGTGCATCGTCTAGCCTAGTGGTTAAATTCGCCGACACGGAGAAAGAGCGCCAACTGAGGAGGATGCAGCAGATGGCGGGAAACATGGGGCTGCTCTCGCCGTTCGTCTTCAACCAGTTCGGAACGTACGGCACCTACACGCAGTTCGTGGATAATGTAAGTATTGCTGCTGGATACATGGGGACTAAAGAGAATGAGGAAGGGAGGGTCGGGAAGAAGGAGTGCAGGAGAGAGACCGAGAGAGATAGATGGAGAGAAAAGAAATTGGGCGAGCGAGTGAGAGAGAGAGAGAAAGAGTGGTAGAGAGATGGAGATGAAGAGAACGCGAGAGCGTGCGCGAGAGGGCATCAAATAATTTTGCGCCTGGTCATCATGTGTATGCCCTACAATCTTTCAGCTGGAGAGTTTCCACAACAATGTTGTCTTAGTAGTTGCACCCTAGGGCGGGGGAGGCAAAGCCTGGATGTGGAGGAGTGTCTGAATAAATGATGTGACGATCGGCCAACAATCGATCTTGTGCGGCCGTAAATGTTCTCGGTGTTAGTATTCCAGGAGAGCGCAGACGTACGCACGCAAGTGTCGCGCTGTGTGGTGCTGCCGTAGCTTAGCGTCGCGTCGTCCGCCTGTGTGCGTCGTTTTGGTCGCCATATTCTGCGCCGTCGGCCGCTGCGTGGGCGCCGGCGGCGGGCGCTGCGTCTCGCGCGCCCGTCGTCTGCCGCAATATAACTCGGCCGCATCGATCCGGCCAGCTCGCAAAAACCACCACCCAAGTGGTGTTAGAGGGCCGAAAAAAACCGCTGCGTCGCCGCCGACGGATGATGTGTTTCGGAGTCGCCGCGCCGCACCACGCACGGCAGTGGCGAGACGACGGTCGCGGCCATTGCGGCGCACAGACGCCGCGAGCGGCGACTAGTGACGCGTGGCATTTCGGCCAGTGGTGGGCTGAGGAAGAGGCAGACAAAAAAGTAACCCGCAAAACTGGCAGCCGGAAAACATTTGGTGTTGGCAGACTGCAATGCTGTAGTCGGGCTTTCGAACAGTGTGTCGCATATGTGACGCGGGTAATGACGAAGCTTGCCATGTCCACACGCGCTGATGCGTTGGTTGAATATGGTGTGTATTGAATACCATCCTGGTCACAGCACTTCCTCACTGGCCATTGGCTGATCACCGCAATCATTTAGGCGGCTTGTGGTGCATATATCGGTTCGGTACGATACCCAAGCGAGATTAGGCGGTAGGCTGGAAGAATGAGGCCTGGAGACATCGAAATAACCAATTAATTTGATTACAATTGTCTCTTACCAATAGCATCCCTCGGTGATTCCGATATGTGGTCAAAGTATCCTTTTATGGTCATTAAGTCAGCTATTCTCATCATAAGTCACGTATATTTAATTTCACATCCATCTATTCTGCCACAATTTTAGTAGCTATCCTGCCATATTCTAGTCCGCATCTCGATGCTGATCGTCGACCGGTACCCAATTGGCACAACAGAGATCCAACTCATTCTTGTTTATCAGCGAACCTCCCCGAGAGCTAACCTCTGAGTGAGTGAGAGTGTTCTCACTCAGCTGGCCAAACATGTCCTCACCTGACTATTTGCCTATGTTTTCACCGGAGTAATGATCAACGCACAATGCGTGCCGCTGGTTTGCCTCTTGAGCCACATCACGTCTCGACACCAGCAGGGCCACTACTGCCCGGCGTATCTGCCTCTATCATGTGTGTGCGCATCTCAACATTGGCCCATTATCGTCCGTGTACCTGCCGTCGTGTTGGTGTACCTCGTGTCGTGTACCTCCTAACGTGCGACTCGCTGTGTCGCGTGACCTGCGGTCGTGACCTGCGGTCGTGACCTGGCGGCGGCCGGGCGGCCCGGCGCGCGCTGGTGCGCACGTCATCACTGACGTGGCCGCGGAATTGCAGCAGCAGGCGGCGCTGATGGCTGCCGCCCAGGGCGGCTACATCAGCCCCATGGCGGCCATCACACAGCTGCCGCACGGAGCTCTCACCAACGGCATTCCCACCACCATCGTACCCACCTCAAACGGTGAGTAGCCACTCGCTGACGGTATTACCACCACCATCGTACCCACCTCAAACGGTGAGTAGCCACTCGCTGACGGCATTACCACCACCATCGTACCCACCTCCAATGGTGAGCAGCCACTTGCTGACGGTATTACCACCACCATCGTACCCACCCCAGCGGTGAGTAGCCACTCGCCAACGGCATTACCACCACCATCGTACCCACCTCCAACGGTGAGTAGCCACTCGCTGACGGTATTACCACCACCATCGTACCCACCTCAAACGGTGAGTAGCCACTCGCCAACGGCATTACCACCACCATCGTACCCACCTCCAACGGTGAGTAGCCGCTCGCTGACGGCATTACCACTACCATCGTACCCATCCCCAACGGTGAGTGACCACTCGCCGATGCTCCCACCACCATTGTTCCCACCCCCGCGGTGAATGTGCGTTATCGAAGCCAATTGCAAGTGTTTTGCTTAGAACTACCATCTTCTGCAATCGGTTTTTGAGGACGCATCCTATATACGGACTTCGAAATAGAGTTGGAAATAATCACAACTGTCAACTAAGTACTACCGAGATTGTCGCACATCTTGTCGACGAGGCTGCCCCAGCTCGCAGCGCCGGCCAGGGTGGGTGGCCTCCTGCCGCCGCCGAGTCGGACCCGTCGCTCCCTTCAGAGCGGTCGTCACTGGCGGCGCAGGAAGACACGACCTGGCCCATGTGGCGAGAACTACCGCGCATCTCGCCAACGCGTCACAAAACGCCGGCCGCGCGGTGTCGATGGCGTCGCGTCGAGCTGCTTTACTTGCGTCTCAAACAGCCACCGACGGCGCTGTGCTGAAGATCTGTTCCGGCGAGATCAGCGCCGTTTCGACAGCAAATGACTATCCGATTGAGCGTCGTAGCCCGAGTGTGGGAAGTAAAATACGTATACGAGGCGGGCACAAACAGCGAATAAGCAGCAGAAGCGGAGCGAAGCACTACTTAGCAGTACACTACCCAATCGATCGGCCGGCTGCACGAGTGAAAGGGCTCGCTCTCGCCGACGTGTGCCGCGGCGACCTGGCTGGACACAGCACAACTGGCTGGACACAGCACAACTGGCTGGACACAGCACAACTGGCTGGACACAGCACAACTGGCTGGTGCCTGACCACTGGTCAGGCACCAGCAATAGCCTGGTCAGTGACCAGGCTATTGCGATGGCATTAGTGCACCATGCATCTTAGATTACATACCCATGCATCAACTCACAGCCAGAACAAGTGGAAGAGCCGTCTTACCAGGGTAGGCAAATATATTCAGGCATGCGTTTCCATTTGCCTTGCCTGATATTTGGGCCTCCGTTTTAGTTTTAACTTGCTTGCAAACTTTGGAAGCTTTCAGGTGGGGCGTTGTGTACAACAGCCGGAACGCCATTCTCATCTTGGCTAATCAAATTGCCATTGAGCCTACCTGCAACGCCGGTGAATCCAGTGAGCCGCGAAGCCATCGTACGTGAGAGCGGAATTCCGAGCCTGCATTAAAACCAAAGTAAAACGGACTTGGCAACCACCGCCTTTCAGTGGCTTCTTGTAGTAGAACAGGTTGTTATGGGCTACCTGAACACAAGTTTTCCTCACACTTTTAAAACTGCGTCGTGAAGAGGAGATGCAAGGCAAAAGTTGGCTCGCAGATGTTTTCGAAATATTTATAAGCAAGTATGCTACCTGCATTAGCCAGATGGGAAAGTTTAAACTGCATAGTTGTTTTTACTAAATGCGCTTTAAAAAACTAGCAGCAAGTTGACAACGTTTCTGTATGCAAATATATCACGTGCGCAGTTGCCCTCATTTATGCAGACGGTACGGCCCGTGAACCAACACCTGTTGCAACACCCCACGAACAACATACAGTTGCCGGCGCGCGTCTACTTTTGAACCAACGCAAGCAACGCACCGACATAAATTCTCCTCCGCGCCCATCCTCGACCGTATCCGGTTCTGCGCGCCGTCCGAAATCACGACGGTGGCCTGCGATCAACACAAGAAGTGGTGTCATCAGCTCGTGTCGCACGGGCCGGGGCCGAGGTGCGGCACGACAGCGCCGCTTTGTTCCGCCATCATCGGCCATCAGCTCGCAGTTGGGCGGCGGCGGCGGCGGCGGCGGCGGCGGCCGGCCCTGCCGCTCCCGTCGGGATCTGCGCGGTCGACTTCCAATAAGCCCGCCGGCCGCCCTCCATCTCCTATTGTTGGATATTGATTTCTAGCAGTGGGGCCGGTGCCGGCGCGGCGCACTGCTGACGTTTGAAGAAACACGACCATCATGAACTGCCGACGTACTCTCGTCGTCGCCTGCGGGCGGCCGGCCCGCGCCGCGCCCGACGGCCGCCACTGTTCGGCGCCGGCGAGGTGCGCGGAAATATTGATGGCGCTGTCGGCCGGGTGTAATGGCGGACGATTTGGAAACAGTTTGTGGAATGGCGCAAGAAGCTGGCGTGCGCGCTGGAATGCATAGCTGGGGAGCTTTTAATTAAAGCTCTCAGATGCGCCCGTCGCGACATTTCAGGCGGATATGCCGCTTCCAAGAAGCCCATTTATTTCGCATCGTTGTTGACTGCGAACTGCATTCTGCGCTCCGTATTTCGGATATTTATTGCCCATCCTTATCTCTCTGTGTGTGTGTATGTGTGTGTGTGTGTGCGTGTGCGTGTGCGTGTGCGTGTGCGTGTGCGTGTGCGTGTGCGTGTGTTAAGTCTCCAATGCTGGTGATGGCTAGTGACGAATGTTAGGGTACTAAAATGATACGATCATAATAGAATGTAGTGACAAAAACAGCAGGCCTAGTCTTGCTGTTTGACACATTCACCAGTAGTCTTGATATCTGATAGTACCGCCTTGACCAATTATTTTTCTTCAATTATCGGCCTGCCACAGGCTTGAAATACATTGAACCAATCCATCACAAAGGCATGCTTTATCGGCATCAATTAGATTGATTGCTACTCCCCATTTGTTCAATATTATACGATGGCGCTTGCGTGGATAAACAAAAATTGTGTCTGAACGAAGTGCCTTGCGCTTGGCAATATGCTTTTTTAACATTATTTTAGAGGTCACCTTGTAATATTGATTCGGTCTTTAGTGTTCCTCGTCAGAGCAGCGAGCAATGCAAATTACATAATTGCATGTCGGCCATAGCGGCGTGCATGCCCGCGCTCTTCTCCGTGCACCCGTGTCCTCCACACTATTCATGGCGCTGTCAGGCGCGAGGCGGACACGGATAGGTCGCCGCCCAGAGAGGTGCAGCCGCAGCAGCGGCGCGGGTCCGAGATGGGTGCCGAGTCGGCAGATATGGGCCGACTCGCTGCCGGTGGCAGCCGCGCGTGCAGTCAACATTTGTCTTCCCGCATGCAAATTGCAGCTCCGAGCTGCCAGATGGTCAGCGTCGGCCTCATTTCGACTCGACCCTCATCTGTTATGGAAATGCGGCCCGTGCCGCATGCGGCGCCGCTGGCCCGTGCCGCATGTGGCGCCGCTGGCCCGTGCCGCATGTGGCGCCGCTGGCCCGTGCCGCATGTGGCGCCGCTGGCCCGTGCCACATGCGGCGCCGCTGGCCCGTGCCGCATGCGGCGCCGCTGGCCCGTGCCGCATGTGGCGCCGCTGGCCCGTGCCGCATGCGGCGCCGCTGGCCCGTGCCGCATGTGGCGCCGCTGGCCCGTGCCGCATGTGGCGCCGCTGGCCCGTGCCGCATGTGGCGCCGCTGGCCCGTGCCGCATGTGGCGCCGCTGGCCCGTGCCGCATGTGGCGCCGCTGGCCGTCAACGGCGCCACGTGCTGCCCGGAGGCGGGCCCGATCATGCCCTATGCCGTGCATGCTGCCCTACGTCTCGCGCAAGAGTAGTTCACTAAACGCATGACGGTCCTGCCGTTTGCTTTTGCCTCACGAAGGTATTGCTAGTGAGTTGATTCGGGTTAGTGTTTGCAAACACTGGGTTGAACGCGTGGATCAATGAAATACTCTTCATCAATTTTGTTGGGGAGAACAAATAGGTCAGTACATTTTTGGGAAAGATATGACTTGTATTCATCTCGCAGAGCCATCTCGGACTGGATATCCCTTAGCTAACGTTAGTGCATCCATGATGTAGTATCGAATAGTGTTCATAAACTTCGTATGTGCTCTAACAGTATGACGTTTGTGAGCTTCATACTTGCTTAGCTCATACGACACCCCACGTTCATGGCATCAGTGCAAGGTGAAAATACAGACAGAACAAGGCATTTGGGCAATAATACTTTTTCACTCCTTTGCTTTATATTCTAGCATGGCTACCGATAAGTGCTTGGCTTCAGTGGTTATATCCAGCTTTTCGCGTGATATTTAGCAGCATAACATTCAGTGCCACTACACAACCCCTCTATGTGTTGTTTTGTCTCGTGAGCAAAGGTCGATGAAAGCTCAAGTCCGTTTTCCACAAAAATAATAACATCTTTTGTTGCGTTCGCTGAAAATATTGGGCGTCCTACCAACCTAGGGAGCAATAAGGGATCTGAACTGTGCTGAAAGTCGAGACCATTAAATATCTTCAACTAATGATTTTAATGTGCATGATGAAATTGCTCCGTCATCTTGATTCGTCATCTCATCAATCACCTAGTAAATAACAGAAGCGATAAATCATAAAGGAAACCACTTTCAACGATTCGCCGAAGTAAGTACGATTTCTCGGATTTATAATAGTATTATGAATTAAAATATAACATTTTGAACCTTCAAGGGTACATTGTACCCAGAAAACTGACACACTACATTGATCGTTACAACGTTTATTTATTTATTTATTTAACAATACATGCCCTCCACGTGCAGTGGCTGTTACGGACAGTCTGGGTTGAACTCACAGATATTTACAAAGAAAGGATAGATGTGTGGTCAATAGTGGGAGCAGATGCGCAACAAACATTCGTACGCCAACATAATACAATATCCATATCACTTTCCGCACTGCATACACCGTACTTGCAACACGAGCTATACACGAACGTTACATGGCGTCAGCGGCCTACCTTCATCCTGGAAAAGCTATTGAGCTACGGACATCCTGGGGTTTACTGAACGCCCTGAATTAGAATATAACATCAGTTCTTGCCATGACATTACAGGAGGTAAAGTGCAAGCTGACATTGTGTTGATTCACTAAACACGCCGATACATGCCGATAAATGTGTTCCGTTAATAACGACTAAATCGCATCCACAACGTTCATGCCATACATCAGGGTTAACGTCATACGGGTATTTTGCACACATGTGAAACCCCTTATCAGTTGTCACATCTACCGCTTTGCCTATGAGCCTAAATAAATATTAATGACATCATCGAGAACAAACTGATGTTCCTGAGTATTATAGGTGCATATGGGTGTCTGCAACCACCATGCAGTCATGGGTAATGTAGCCTACTACCATGTAATTTATGCAATATTTACACAATGAAAACGAATAAAGATGCAAACAATCTTGTGTCGACTCCTTCTATTGCATGATTATTATTAGACAGCGATTTCTTATGGGTGCGTGCTCGGTTGGATATCCATTAATGCCCATCAACCCAGCACCAGTGGACTATCCACAAGAATGTGCTTCTATCTACTTTTTTAGGAAAACCAGTAAGGGATGTGATGGTTTACTTCCCCTTCTCCCCTGCCACCATTTTAACGTGAGCTCTATAGGGACAAACCGGAATGTCTTGAAACTTTCCATCTATTGCATGCACTGGCTTCTCCAAAGACGTGCATGCAACTTTACCCATGAACCTAGGACTATCAACACAGTCGAATCTTGGGGGAATTTAGCGGAATACAAAATGGTGAACGTCTTTCCTACACGCCGTTGAAGTAAGAAAAGCTTTGAAACAAAGCTCATGTAATATGCATTGCTCCCTTGCCTCTGTGAATTTGAATATCAAAGCGCACACACTCGAGTAGGCGGCGTGCGTCGAAGCTGAATAGTGAGCTGCTCTGAGCGTTCCGAACACGTAAACAAGCTCGATCTGATCTGATGGCCGATCTCCTCGGCAAATGACCGGCATACTGGGATAAAATGCCCATTCGCCGTTAAAAATGTGCTTTAGTGATAAGATATCCCGCGTCTTCAGTTTTCAGCCATTCTAGTGTCCCCATTTGGCTCTTAAGGAAGGTGAAACAGAGCAGTAAGCGGAGGAGGTCTCTTCAATCTTCATCCTCCATCGCCTATAACGTGCTTGCGACCACCACATCTCCGGCCCGGCTCCTTCCGCAGGAGCGGCTGGAGCCGCCCGCGCCCGCACTGGCATGCACACGCCGCAGTGCAGCCGGATTCAATTGCCGACTGGCCTCGGCTCCGGGGCCTTGACACACGAGCCGGCTTTCAGCGCGTCATCAATAGTCGATGGCGTCGCGTCGGCCGCCGCGCGCCGCGTCCGTCGCCGCGGCGGCTCCGCGCGCAAGCGGGTCGGCCGGCGGGGCGGTCACGCGCGCGCGCGTCCCCGGGGGCGGCCGGGTCAGGCCGGCCGGCATGGGTCCCGCTCCGGCGGCCGCACATTCACAGCCGCGCGCCGGTAACTTGGGCCCACACTGGGCGGCCGACAGAAGCGGCTTACGTGACGCGAGCAGAGTGGCCGCTGGAAACGCGCCAGGTGGTCGGCGGGATTTGCCGCGCACACTCGGCCCGTTCGGAAGTTGTAATCTGATTATGTTTCCATGCAGGCATGTCGGTATGAAGTTCGTCGTCAGGTCGACCCACAACGCCGCGGTCTGTCAACGACGTTGCACGTAGCTTCTTCACAAACGACCCAGGCAATCCCATCAAGCAAGGGTATATATGGGCATGACGTCCCTCCGTGTTCTTCAGAAATGCCTTCGGAGCATTTCTGATGAGCATGGAGTGTGGGTGAGTATATATGACGTTGGGGTGTATGTGCTCAGCAGAATCGGCACATGTGCTACTTCTTTCTGAAGATTCACATCAGATTCAAAATTGATGAGGTAATGCGTACAAACATCTTTTAATGCTGCCCTGCTCTTCAGGATATAGACACATATGATTATTAGAAGACCTTTGATTAATTGAAGGCCATGCAAGTTTCGAAAGCAAGGCAATGGCTAGGATGCACATCCATCCACTGAAAGGGTTTTCGGTATGCTTTGCTTTTGCAAAACTCTCTAATCGAACAATTTTAATAGTAATGTATGTATAAATAATACTCATTTAAGTAATAGTGCATTAGTTCAGTAGCGATGAACCGCAGCAACAACAGAACAGGAACTGATCCAGGATTTTCCCTCAGTTCACCAGATGGATGTTGGACACTCGCAATCACTCCTGGAGACATTTTCATGCACTTGAAAGGTCTACAATGCATTTTGAATGTAAAATATTGAGGGCATTATTTTAGATTAATATTAAATTTTCTTCGAGCATGGAAGCACAGGGCGAACCGATCTCCCAATTTTCCACCCATATCCATAGTGTTGCTGGGAACATCTTAAAATTGATGTAGCGGGCACTAAATGTCGCACGAGAGAAACTCATGCTAGCCGCACCGTAACCAGGCCGCAAGCGCACCGCAAGTCGTCGATAAATTGAGAGAGTGGTGTAAGGACACGCTGGAGAGGGCACCACGAGCACCCAGCCGACACAAAACGGCAAGAATAATCACTGAAGAACGTTAGCAATTATACAAATATGTGCAGAATTGAGAAGCAGGATATGAACATAATCAGGCCATAAATCTTATAGCCAGGAAATAAAGTCGGACATTCTCAATATTCGGGAAATATCAGTGTGCAAAGTGGTCCGACCTCGCACTTGCCACCGTTCGCCGAAGGCAAGCGTCGTTGGCTGCTTGGCTGTTGGAATTCTCATGCAACAGGTCGGCCAGGTTGACTGTTTGAGGGAAATTTTGGGCCGGTGCCAACTGCTAATCCGCCATTAACGCGTGCCAACAAACGATGTACAGCCTCTGTACAGCTGTCGCTGTCACCGTCTCATCCGGCGAGCTAGCACACTCCGGGCGACGGGTGACAGCTCAGAAAAGGCTGGCGGTCGTCACCGGCCCAAACTTTGGCATGCGTCAGCTGTCCATGTGGCGGCTCGGACACGCTTCAGCTGTGGATGTAGCGACTCTGACACGCTTCAGCTGTCGATGTGGTGACTCGGACACGCTTTAGCTGTCGAGTGGTGGCTCGGACATGCATCAGCTGTCGATGTGGTGACTCTGGCACGCATCAGCTGAAGATGTAGCTACACGGACACGCATCAGCTGAAGATGTAGCGACTCTGACACGCATCAACTGTCGATGTGGTGGCTCGGACATGCATCAGCTGTCGATGTGGTGGCTCTGGTACGCATCATCTACACGGACACGCATCAGCTGTCGATGTGGCGACTCGGACACGCTTTAGCTGTCGAGTGGTGGCTCGGACATGCATCAGCTGTCGATGTGGCGACACGGAGACGCATCAGCTGTCGATGTGGTGGCTCGGACACGCATCAGCTGTCGATGTGGTGACTCGGACACGCTTTAGCTGTCGATGTGGTGGCTCGGACACGCATCAGCTGTCGATGTGGTGGCTCTGGTACGCATCAGCTGAAGATGTAGCGACTATGACACGCATCAACTGTCGATGTGGTGGCTCTGGCACGCATCAGCTGAAGATGTAGCGACACGGACACGCATCAGCTGTCGATGTGGCGACTCGGATTCGCTTCAGCTGACGATGTGGCGGGGTGCGTCGAATGGCGGTGACCTTATCCGAGAACGACTCGGCGACCGAGCGGCTGTGCTACCGTCATGGACTGGCAAGTAGTCGCGAACCGGGCCGCATGGAAACAGTTGCCGACTGAGGCAGACGCCACTGCTGTGCCGCTCTGAGCTGGTCATGGTGCCCAGGGTGGTCGGCATCACCCCGCTCCGCTGTCACTGTTGAACTGGCCGTGACTCGTGGCAGCCGTGACCGCTGAACTGGCCGTGAGGCGTGGCTGCCGTGACCGCTGAACTGGCCGTGACTCGTGGCAGCCGTGACCGCTAACCTGGCCGTGACTCGTGGCTGCCGTGACCGCTAACCTGGCCGTGACTCGTGGCTGCCGTGACCACTGAACTGGCCGTGACTCGTGGCTGGCGTGCCCGCTGAACTGGCCGTGACTCGTGGCTGCCGTGACCACTGAACTTGCCGTGACTGGTGGCTGCCGTGACCGCTGAACTGGCCGTGAGGCGTGGCAGCCGTGACCGCTGAACTGGCCGTGACTCGTGGCTGCCGTGACCACTGAACTGGCCGTGAGGCGTGGCAGCCGTGACCGCTAACCTGGCCGTGACTCGTGGCAGCCGTGACCACTGAACTGGCCGTGACTCGTGGCTGCCGTGACCGCTGAACTGGCCGTGAGGCGTGGCACCCGTGACCGCTGAACTGGCCGTGACTCGTGGCAGCCGTGACCGCTGAACTGGCCGTGACTCGTGGCAGCCGTGACCACTGAACTTGCCGTGACTGGTGGCTGCCGTGACCGCTGAACTGGCCGTGAGGCGTGGCTGCCGTGACCGCTGAACTGGCCGTGACTCGTGGCTGCCGTGACCACTGAACTGGCCGTGAGGCGTGGCAGCCGTGACCGCTAACCTGGCCGTGACTCGTGGCAGCCGTGACCGCTGAACTGGCCGTGACTCGTGGCTGCCGTGACCGCTGAACTGGCCGTGAGGCGTGGCAGCCGTGACCGCTGAACTGGCCGTGACTCGTGGCAGCCGTGACCGCTGAACTGGCCGTGACTCGTGGCAGCCGTGACCACTGAACTTGCCGTGACTGGTGGCTGCCGTGACCGCTGAACTGGCCGTGAGGCGTGGCTGCCGTGACCGCTGAACTGGCCGTGACTCGTGGCTGCCGTGACCGCTGAACTGGTCGTGACTCGTGGCTGCCGTGACCGCTGAACTGGCCGTGACTCGTGGCTGCCGTGACCGCTGAACTGGCCGTGACTCGTGGCTGCCGTGACCGATGAACTGGCCGTGAGGCGTGGCTGCCGTCATCACTGAACTGGCCGTGACTCGTGGCAGCCGTGACCGCTAACCTGGCCGTGACTCGTGGCTGCCGTGACCGCTGAACTGGCCGTGACTCGTGACAGCCGTGACCGCTGAACTCGACGTCATGCCGTACCGACATCATGCCCGACAACCTCGTCCTTGCTGAGCTGTCGACGTTTGCAGGCTCGGCGCCGCCGGTGAACGGCGTGATGCCCAACATGCCGTCTCCGACCATGTCGACATTCAGCGTGGCCGCGCCGCCATCCTCTCAGCAGCCGGTGGTGTCCGAGACGGGCGTCTACACCAACGGCCTGCCGCAGTCGTACCCCACCTGTGAGTACGCCGCGCCCGTGTAGGTGTGACCCCACCTGTGAGTACACCACGCCCGTGTAGGTGTGACCCCACCTGTGAGTGTACCGCGCCCGTGTAGGTGTGACCCCATCCGTGAGTGTACCGCGCCCGTGTAGGTGTGACCCCACCTGTGAGTGTACCACGTCCGTGTAGGTGTGACCCCATATGTGAGTGTACCGCGCCCGTGTAGGTGTGACCCCATCCGTGAGTGTACCGCGCCCGTGTAGGTGTGACCCCACATGTGAGTGTACCACGCCCGTGTAGGTGTGACCCCACCTGTGAGTGTACCGCGCCCGTGTAGGTGTGACCCCACATGTGAGTGTACCACGCCCGTGTAGGTGTGACCCCACATGTGAGTGTACCACGCCCGTGTAGGTGTGACCCCACCTGTGAGTGTACCGCGCCCGTGTAGGTGTGACCCCATCCGTGAGTGTACCGCGCCCGTGTAGGTGTGACCCCACCTGTGAGTGTACCACGCCCGTGTAGGTGTGACCCCACCTGTGAGTGTACCGCGCCCGTGTAGGTGTGACCCCATCCGTGAGTGTACTGCGCTGGTGTAGGTGTGACCCCACCTGTGAGTGTACCGCGCCCATGTAGTTGTGACCCCATCCGTGAGTGTACCGCGCCCGTGTAGGTGTGACCCCACCTGTGAGTGTACCACGCCCGTGTAGGTGTGACCCCATCCGTGAGTGTACTGCGCTGGTGTAGGTGTGACCCCACCTGTGAGTGTACCACGCCCGTGTAGGTGTGACCCCATCTGTGAGTGTACCGCGCCCGTGTAAGTGTGACCACATCTGTGAGTGTACCGCGCTGGTGTAGGTGTGACCCCACCTGTGAGTGTACCGCGCCCGTGTAGTTGTGACCCCATCTGTGAGTGTACCGCGCCCATGTAGGTGTGACCCCATCCGTGAGTGTACCGCGCTGGTGTAGATGTGACCCCACATGTGAGTGTCCATATGCCAGCATAGCTGCTGATCCTACTTCTCTGTCGTCGTGGCTTCACTGGCTAGCGTGAGTGAACGTGAGACGTACCGTGGGTGCCAACTGCGGGGACAATAAGGACCGAACAAGAAGTTCACTAGGAAACGTCTAGATTGGCTGTCGATTGAAAGTACCGTTCATTTATACCGGTATTGCCGAGATATAAAGGAGTTTATATAAATGCTAGTGGCGAGTGACAATTGGTATTGGTAGTAACCATCTTCGAAGCAGCATCCTTGTCAAAGGGGTTAACCGAAACCCTATTCTACATATAGATAGATGTAAGTTGTATAGTAGGCAATGTTCGAATTGGTGCCACTGTGAAGTCTGTTAGTGCACCATTTAGCTCTTGATGGGGAAAAAGCTCTGAACATTGTCAACATCACACAAACAACTGAAACCTGTTGCACCATGATGAACGGTGGAATGCGCAGTTGAGTGCTCACCGACGTCGTGCCACTCTCTTGTCCATATCGACTTCCTTCATAGCATCCGTCACGCTAGAGCAAAGCTATTGAAGAGCAGTTGAACGCCGCCCTGAACGGCCGTGTCATGTGTCTTGCCGTGCGTGATGAGTAGGTTCCGCTCTCCTGGAATGAACTTAAAGTCCCCAAAGAATATGATAATCTTGTCACCCAGGGTACCTTCATCGCTGGAAAGGTCATCGCTGCAAGCTATCGGGAGGAGCATTCTTAGCTATGTGGGAAGCTATCTGACTTGGGATGCGATCCCGTCAAGCCCGACCCAATGATCCACTGCATCAAGTCAATTGTGCTGCATTTGTGGCCGCAATTCGCATTCCGTCCTACCGCAAACTGCCGAGTAGACTAGTCAACATGAGTATATATATAGTGGAAATATGCGCAGCTGCATGACTAACTGGGCATTGAAAGGCTACCCTGCTATGTATAATTGGCGCCACAAATAGCTTGGGAGTCAGGCTGGGCGTTCTGGCACCTGAATATCCTGCATAGGTATAAGTGCAGTGTATCAGTATACCTGTGGACGATATGCAGGTCACAGGACCCTCAGCCTGACCGCCATGCTATATGTGACGCCAATGCTACTTAAGTGTGGTGGGAGGCAATATATCTATGCACGATAATCTATGCACGATAATCCGTCGCCGGGACGCCCAGCCTGACTGCCAAGCTAATTGTGACGCCAAAAGTGCAACTATGAGGGTGTGGTTAGCGGTGAGGGTGTGTCTGCCACAGCCATACGTCATTGCTATGTCCGTGGCCAACAATAAGGGTGTGTCTGCCACAGCCATACGTCACTGCTATGTCCGTGGCCAACAATGAGGGTGTGTCTGCCACAGCCATACGTCATTGCTATGTCCGTGGCCAACAATGAGGATGTGTTTGCCACAGCCATACGTCACTGTTATGTCCGTGGCCAACAATGAGGATGTGTTTGCTACAGCCATACCTCACTGCTATGTCCGTGGCCAACAATGAGGGTGTGTCTGCTACAGCCATACGTCACTGCTATGTCCGTGGCCAACAATGAGGGTGTGTCTGCCACAGCCGCACAGCAATGCTACGTCCGTGGCTAACAATGAGGGTGTGTCTGCCACAGCCATACGTCACTGCTATGTCCGTGGCCAACAATGAGGGTGTGTCTGCCACAGCCGCACAGCAATGCTACGTCCGTGGCTAACAATGAGGGTGTGTCTGCCACAGCCATACGTCATTGCTATGTACGTGGCCAACAATGAGGATGTGTTTGCCACAGCCATACCACTGTCATACCTCACTGCTATGTCCGTGGCCAACAATGAGGGTGTGTCTGCTACAGCCATACGTCACTGCTATGTCCGTGGCCAACAATGAGGGTGTGTCTGCCACAGCCGCACGGCAATGCTACGTCCGTGGCTAACAATGAGGGTGTGTCTGCCACAGCCATACGTCACTGCTATGTCCGTGGCCAACAATGAGGGTGTGTCTGCCACAGCCGCACAGCAATGCTATGTCCGTGGCCAACAATGAGGGTGTGTCTGCCACAGCCATACGTCACTGCTATGTCCGTGGCCAACAATGAGGGTGTGTCTGCCACAGCCGCACAGCAATGCTATGTCCGTGGCCAACAATGAGGGTGTGTCTGCCACAGCCATACGTCACTGCTATGTCCGTGGCCAACAATGAGGATGTGTTTACCACAGCCATACGTCACTGTAATGTCCGTGGCCAACAATGAGGGTGTGTTTTCCACAGCCATACGTCACTGCTGTCCGTGGCCAACAATGAGGGTGTGTCTGCCACAGCCGTACGTCATTGCTATGTCCGTGGCCAACAATGAGGTGTGTCTGCCACAGCCGCACAGCAATGCTACGTCCGTGGCTAACAATGAGGGTGTGTCTGCCACAGCCATACGTCATTGCTATGTACGTGGCCAACAATGAGGATGTGTTTGCCACAGCCATACGTCACTGTTATGTCCGTGGCCAACAATGAGGATGTGTTTGCTACAGCCATACGTCACTGCTATGTCCGTGGCCAACAATGAGGATGTGTTTGCCACAGCCATACGTCACTGTTATGTCCGTGGCCAACAATGAGGATGTGTTTGCTACAGCCATACGTCATTGCTATGTCCGTGGCCAACAATGAGGATGTGTTTGCCACAGCCATACGTCACTGCTATGTCCGTGGCCAACAATGAGGATGTGTTTGCCACAGCCATACGTCACTGTTATGTCCGTGGCCAACAATAAGGGTGTGTCTGCCACAGCCATACGTCACTGCTATGTCCGTGGCCAACAATGAGGGTGTGTCTGCCACAGCCATACGTCATTGCTATGTCCGTGGCCAACAATGAGGATGTGTTTGCCACAGCCATACGTCACTGCTATGTCCGTGGCCAACAATGAGGATGTGTTTGCCACAGCCATACGTCACTGTTATGTCCGTGGCCAACAATGAGGATGTGTTTGCTACAGCCATACGTCACTGTTATGTCCGTGGCCAACAATGAGGGTGTGTCTGCCACAGCCATACGTCACTGCTATGTCCGTGGCCAACAATGAGGATGTGTTTGCCACAGCCATACGTCACTGTTATGTCCGTGGCCAACAATGAGGATGTGTTTGCTACAGCCATACGTCACTGCTATGTCCGTGGCCAACAATGAGGACGTGTTTGCCACAGCCATGCGTCACTGTTATGTCCGTGGCCAACAATAAGGGTGTGTCTGCCACAGCCATACGTCACTGTTATGTCCGTGGCCAACAATGAGGACGTGTTTGCTACAGCCATACGTCACTGCTATGTCCGTGGCCAACAATGAGGATGTGTTTGCTACAGCCATACGTCATTGCTATGTCCGTGGCCAACAATGAGGATGTGTTTGCTACAGCCATACGTCACTGCTATGTCCGTGGCCAACAATGAGGATGTGTTTGCTACAGCCATACGTCACTGCTATGTCCGTGGCCAACAATGAGGGTGTGTTTGCTACAGCCATACGTCACTGCTATGTCCGTGGCCACCTGTGAGGGTATGTCTGCCACAGCCATACATTACTGCTTTGTCCGTCCTCCTGTTATGTCCGTGCCTAACTGTGAAGGTGTATCTGTTACAGCCACACATCATTCAGAGACCGTGGCGGCTAATGAAGTCATTAAGAACGCCAGCGATTACTTAGATGCACATGTGGTGTATTATTGAAAATTAAACCGATGGTCTGGTAAAGTAGGTCTGGTAAGACGGCTTATTAATGAATGACAAGTGCTTCACTGCCCCATTGACATGCCAAATTGTAGCGATTCAGTGTGCCGTCGATATACAGGCTTCGCACGGTTGTGGTAGGGCATCACCCGGAACTGGTTCATATGCGCCATAGCTGCTGCTTCAGCTGCGGCTACTACAGCTGCCTCTGAAGCCGCAGGGCGCAAGTTGGTGTCGAAGTTGGCCAATGCATTCTTAGGCTGGTATCATCATGGCAAGCTTAAAACGCCATGAATTTGTTCAAAGTTAATCAGTCAAATGACTGCACTCCACTCTTGAATTATTATATTATGAGGCCGTACGATTAATGTTGTTTATCAGCTTTCAGTAGACAAGCAAAAGGGTTATTTTTGTTCTCTTTGTTTGGGAGCCAGTCTGGTTTGGCAGGACGTCAGACAGCTCTAGCCGTTCACATGCAAGGCCAAATTGAGATGTTGCGGTGATTGGAATTTGCGCCAGGTTCAGCTACCATATGGAGTGTTTCTGAAAGGCGTTCAGACTATGCGTTAAACTCTCCTAGTCATATCGCGAAACCAATCTTATTAATCTGCATTACGGCTGAGTTCGATCAGGCACTCGGACGAGCGCTATTCCCCATGGGGACACAAATACGCCGACGCTGTAGATATATCAGGGGCCGAACGTCGGACATCCCAAGTAATCGGCATTGATTGCCCCCATTGGGACATTCTGTGGGCGCAGTCGCTGCGCCCAATATGTGCCGGCGCCGGCCGCCGCCAGCGTGCGGCGTCGCTCGAAATTGAGCCCGGGCCGGCCGGCCGCGCGACTGCGGGTGTCGACGGCAGAGGTGCTCGCGCTCGGGCGACTGGGGTGGCGGTGCAGCTCCTGGCGGACCCGACCCGACCCGGCCCGGCCCGACCCGACCCGACCCGACCCGACCCGACCCGACCCGACCCGACCCGACCCGACCCGACCCGACCCAACACGACCCGACACGACCCGACACGACCCGACACGACCCGACCCGACACGACCCGACCCCACCCCACCCCACCCGACCCGACCCGACCGCCACCACCACTACCAGACGATTCCAGTCTGGTTAGGTGCTGGCTGTCGGCCGGACGCGTTCGTTCAGCAGACAGAGGGGACGGACAGTTGGGGACGGCGTGCGGTGGCGGGCCGCACCAGCCCCGGGTGGGGTTGCTGGCCACGCCGAGCGGGTTGCTGGCCGCGCCGGGTAGGGTTGCTGGTCGCGCCGAGCGGGTTGCTGGCCGCGCCGGGTAGGGTTGCTGGTCGCGCCGGGTATGGTTGCTGATCACGCCGAGTGGGGTTGCTGGCCACGCCGGCTGTGGTTGCCTGCCACGCCGGGTGGGGTTGCTGGCCACGCCGGGTGGGGTTGTTGACCACGCCGGGTGGGGTTGCTGACCACGCCGGGTGGGGTTGCTGGCCACGCCGGGTGGGGTTGCTGGCCACGCCGGGTGGGGTTGCTGGCCACGCCGGGTGGGGTTGCTGGTCACGCCGGGTGGGGTTGCTGGCCACGCCGGGTGGGGTTGCTGACCACGCCGGGTGGGGTTGCTGGCCACGCCGGGTGGGGTTGCTGACCACGCCGGGTGGGGTTGTTGACCACGCCGGGTGGGGTTGCTGACCACGCCGGGTGGGGTTGCCTGTCACGCCGGGTGGGGTTGCTGGCCGCCGCGGGTATGGTTGCTGACCACGCCGAGTGGGGTTGCTGGCCACGCCGGGTGGGGTTGCCTGCCACGCCTGGTGGGTTGCTGGTCACGCCGGGTGGGGTTGCTGACCACCCCGGGTGGAGTTGTTGACCACCCCGGGTGGAGTTGTTGACCACGCCGGGTGGGGTTGCTGACCACGCCGGGTGGGGTTGCTGACCACGCCGGGTGGGGTTGCTGACCACGCCGGGTGGAGTTGTTGACCACGCCGGGTGGAGTTGTTGACCACGCCGGGTGGGGTTGCTGACCACCCCGGGTGGAGTTGTTGACCACGCCGGGTGGGGTTGCTGACCACGCCGGGTGTGGTTGCTGACCACGCCGGGTGGGGTTGCTGGCCGCCGCGGGTATGGTTGCTGGCCACGCCGGGTGGGGTTGCCTGCCACGCCTGGTGGGTTGCTGGTCACGCCGGGTGGGGTTGCTGACCACCCCGGGTGGAGTTGTTGACCACGCCGGGTGGGGTTGCTGACCACGCCGGGTGGAGTTGTTGACCACGCCGGGTGGGGTTGCTGACCACGCCGGGTGGGGTTGCTGACCACGCCGGGTGGGGTTGCTGACCACGCCGGGTGGAGTTGTTGACCACGCCGGGTGGGGTTGCTGACCACGCCGGCGTGTCGCAAGGATATAGCAACAGGTTATTGATGCAATGGCAGACGGGCACTGGATGTGGAGTCGGTGTGTGAACGGCCTTGATGCTCAAAGAAAGGAGACGTGGCAGAGTTTCATTTGTTGTGCAATATCATACAGATAACGGGAAGAGTACCTGAAGGTGATGTAGCAGCCCCTCCCCTCTCCAGTCCCGCGTGTCCTGTCAGCTCTTGCTCCCATGCGAGTGTCGTGCCCTTGGAGCTATGTGACCCAACATCACTAATTCACTTCGAGATAAATGTGGCGTTGAAGCCGTCACAAGCGCTCACGTCAGGTTATTGCAGGGTGTGATGCTGAGTCCATCCGAGGCGACATGTCTCCACTTGGAACAGTGTGGCGGGTGGTCATACAGTTATCAAAGAGCAATTGCTTGATCGTTCGTGGGGCTGGCCAAAGGGATGCTGCATCTAACCGAAGGTACCGTGGCTGAATGGCAGCTGAATTGCTGCCGTGGCTGAACCCCTGATCAAATTCCGTGCTTAGTCTCAGTTTTTGTCATGGAATAAGACGGCTGGTGCGTAAAAGAACCCAGGATATAGCAACTGTCGTAAAATAAGTCAGGCTAGGTACTGCTGTAGGAACTGCAGGCTAATAACTGTAGTGTAGGAAGTCAGGCTGGTAACTGTCCGCCGGACGTGCTTACGGGCATCTCAAGATTTTAAAGAGATTTTTCCCAAGCGACAGCGACCCGTAGGCGAATCAAAATACTGTCCAGTACTGTCTAACAAAGCAAGATATTGTCCCACAAAAGCGTGTACATCTGGTGACAAAAAGAGTCCACATAATTTTAGGTGACATCATTGCGAAATAATTAAAGCAGTTTTTAATGAACATTTATGCATAAATTACGTGCAATGTTAGTACGTGGTCAGGGCAACAGAACGGGATCCAAGTTTGGGAGTCTGATTATTTCGGTAGGTAAAGTATACCCGACAACGGGGTCCAGGACCGTGGGTGTGACCATTTCAGTAAAACAATCATTTCCGACAACTGTATTAAATAATGGTAAGGTGCATCTCTAGGACAAGTCACACCAGTAGCCTTTTGGATCCATCGATGCGCTTTGGATGGACTAAAATATGGAAAACATTACAATATTGTCAGCGAACACCAAACATTGTCACCGCGATGAATGTGAGCATCAGCAATTTTGTACTTCAAAGTTAGATGACGCTGGCTTCAGTTGTTTTAATGTTGGATACTTAAATCCGTGCGTCCAGATCTGGAGACGGCTACAGGAAGGCAAATAAAATATATTACCCCATCCCCACTCCCAGCATATCACAGCTGTGACTAAATATCAGGCCCCTGCTGGGATGAAGCTCAGCTAAGCCAACGATGCCTCGTTCTTTCAAACATATCTCAATGGATAGCATCTGACTTGGGGCCATCCACTTCGTGTTAAGCCACCGGAACCAGCCATCGTTCTCGCAATTTCATAGCCTGAATCTAATATGACTTTGAGGGTCCACCCCGCGGCTCGAACAAAGCCGCCCGTCAGAGGTGCCGCGGGCTAGCCTCGTCTCGGCCGGGAGCTAATCCAAAGGTCAAAGGTGACGGCGGCGCGCGACCCCGCCACGACCCGTGCGACAGCGTTTCCGTCGGCTGGCCGGCCGGCCGATAAGGTAACGGCCTCGGCGGCGGCCCACTGGCGGCCGTAACGATGCGCCGGCCGGCGCTGGTCACGTGCTCGGCTCGCCCGACTCCGGTGCTTGGTGTGGCCGTCACGTGCTCGTCTGGCCTGATTCCAGTGCTATCGTCGCCGGCGTCGATGAACGGCGACGCGACGATGCAGACGCCGGCCTACCCGGGCATGCCGTACTCGGGAGTCGGTAAGTGCTGTGGCGCACCACCGCGCGCGCCCCGACCGCAGCTTCGCACACGCTGTGTCGTGCGCTCGCGCGCAGTCAGCGCTCGCTGGTGGCCAGTGCTGATGCAGGAGTCGTCCGCGGCAGTGTTCCGCCCAGGAGACGACATCTCGCTGATTGATACCCTTGCGATAATTGGGAGTTGCCGCGAGTTTCTGATTTGTATGCATCGCCAAGCGCGTTCGGTGCCAGGGCGTGTCGTATGCGTTGTCTGCCGAAATCATTTGTGTGGTTCTAGTAATGATCTTTGGCGTATTTCAGTCTGTGGATTCGTTTCCGTTGTTCGGTTGGCTGCTCCACGCAAGCATGCCGCCTTGGCTGTTCGCGAAGGGGTCTTAATTGGTCCGGGCCATGTCTGTAAAATATGAATGCTCTTCGTCACATACACAGGCCACAGCATTGCCCGCCACGACTCGTATTACAACTGACGGTTGGTGCTGGACTGCTGGTGTGGTCGTGAGGTGACGACTGACGCGGTTGGCGTGTGGTGACGACACCTCGTGTGGCCGGACGACGACGCTGCGGTGTGGCCGTGTGGTGACGACTGACGCTGCTAGTGTGGCTGTGTGGTGACGACTGACTGCTAGTGTGGCCGTGTGGTGACGACTGACGCTGCTAGTGGCGTGTGGTGACGACTGACTGCTAGTGTGGCCGTGTGGTGACGACTGATGCTGCAGTGTGGCCGTGTGGTACACTGACGCAGTGGCCGTTGGTGAAGATGCTAGTGTGGCCGTGTGGTGACGACTGACGCTGCTGGTGTGGCCGTGTGGTGACGACTGACGCTGCTGGTGTGGCCGTGTGGTGACGACTGACTGCTAGTGTGGCCGTGTGGTGACGACTGACGCTGCTGGTGTGGCCGTGTGGTGACGACTGACTCTAGTGTGGCCTTGGTGAACTACTCACGTGCTTACACACCTCAGTTGCTTGTACACTACCTCTTGTAACTATCATTGCTTACACACCATACAGTGTGCTTGGTACACACCAGTGTGGCCTGTGGTACACACCGCAGTGTGGCCGTGTGGTGACGACTGACTGCTAGTGTGGCCGTGTGGTACACTACCTGCTAGCGTGGCCGTGTGGTGACGATGACGCTGCGGTGTGGCCGTGTGGTGACGACTGACGCTGCTGGTGTGGCCGTGTGGTGATGACTGACTGCTAGTGTGGCCGTGTGGTGACACTGATCCTTTTAACATCTCAGTTTTTATCTCATTGCCTGTCACACCAGTGGCCTGGGTGACGACTGACGCTGCTAGTGTGGCCGTGTGGTGACGACTGACGCTGCTAGTGTGGCCGTGTGGTGACGACTGACTGCTAGTGTGGCCGTGTGGTGACGACTGACGCTGCTAGTGTGGCCGTGTGGTGACGACTGACGCTGCTAGTGTGGCCGTATGGTGACGACGACTGCTAGTGTGGCCGTGTGGTGACGACTGACGCGCTAGTGTGGCAGTGTGGTGACGACTGACTGCTAGTGTGGCCGTGTGGTGACGACACGCTGCTAGTGTGGCCGTGTGGTGACGACTGACGCTTTTAAAATTAATTAAATTGTTGGTAACGACAGTGGCCTGTGGTGAGATGACGCTGCGGTGTGGCCGTGTGGTGATGACTGACTGCTAGTGTGGCCGTGTGGTGACGACTGACGCGGTTAGTGTGGCCGTGTGGTGACGACTGACGCTGCTAGTGTGGCCGTGTGGTGACGACTGACGCTGCTAGTGTGGCCGTGTGGTGACGACTGACTCTAGTGTCCTTTACAATCTCAGTTCCTTACACACCGTCTTTAACATCTTTCCTTGGTACAACTCAGTGTGGCTTTACACACCTCAGTGTGCCTTACAACCTCTTTAACACTTTTAAACTCAGTGCCTGTGGTAACGACCGGTTATGTGGCCTGTGGTACACACCTCATTTAAATATCTTAAACCATATGCAAACACCATATGCTTTACACACCCGTTGCTTACACAACCGTGTGGCCTTGGTGACAACGCGCAGTTCTTAACACCAGCTTGGTGAGGTGAAGGGGTGTTGTGGTGAAGAGTGACGCGGCTAGTGTGGCCGTGTGGTGACGACTGACGCTGCTGGTGTGGCCGTGTGGTGACGACTGACGCTGCTGGTGTGGCCGTGTGGTGACGACTGATGCTGCTAGTGTGGCCGTGTGGTGACGACTGACGCGATAGTGTGGCCGTGTGGTGACGACTGACGATGCTAGTGTGGCCGTGTGGTGACGACTGACGCTGCTAGTGTGGCCGTGTGGTGACGACTGACGCGGCTAGTGTGGCCGTATGGTGACGACTGACTCCGCCCTATACTGGTGTGGCCCCAGAGTATGATGGCGACTGACTGCTAGTATGGCCGTATGATGGCGACTGACGCTGATAGTGTGGCCGTGTGGTGACGACTGACTGCTAGTGTGTCCGTGTGGCGACGATTGACGCGGTTAGTGTGGCCATGTATCTGACGGCTGTGTTCTCTGGTGTCTGTTGCAGCTGCGTTCCCCCAGCCCTATCCGCCCATAGTGGCGCAGCCGCCGTTGGTTCTGCCGCGAGAAGGTAATCACAGCACATCGGCCGGCCCGGCCGTCCATCGTCCACCCGCCTCCTGGGGGAGCAGATACGCCCCCCCCCACCACCCCAGCCCCCACCCCAGTGGAGCATCCACTGCTCCACCACTAACGGCACCCTCCCCATCCCCAGAGGGAGACGCGGCAATAACACCATACCGGCCGATCGACCCGCCGCCCGAATACCACCCCAATCCTCCTCGAAAACGAAAAGGCAGCCGATCCACTGGCCGGGCCTTGTCCTTCCGAGAGACGGGAAGGATGGGGGTGGAGTGATCTCCGGGGGCCCGGATGTCACTCCTCGCCGTCCGTTGTGGCAGTTCGCCTACCCGCGACGGCTTCCGAGCGCCGGAAAGGCGACGAGCCGGCGCCGACCGACCCACCCGTCCGTCCTGTTGTTCGATTCCTCCCAGTCCACACCACGGCTGAATGGTCTCGCCTCTCCATCTTCCTCGGCTGCGCTCTCACATTCTGAGCGATGCCGGCGCCCGCATGCATCGCCGGCCGCGCCAGCGCCGCTCAATTTCCTCGGCATGCAGCGGCAGGTAGCTTCGTCATCGGCCCGACCTGAGCCGCCCGCCGAGCCCCGGCCTTCGCGGCGATGGATGGTCCGGGCTGAGTCACGCGAACCATGTGGAATAGGGAGGGGCAGGGGACATGGCTGGTATTGAACTTCATGGGGAGCTGGGCAATGAGCTCAATGTTGAATGCGGCGCATGGACCGCCGATTGCATGGTCCATGCAAGCTACAGTTGAACGTGGTGCCTAGCACATGCTGGAACGTTGAATGTTTTAGCGCTTGCATTAGGTGTAGTGGGCCGCCTGACATGGTACTAAGTGGACGATTCGCACCACTGCAGTACTCCCTCTCCGGTGATGGGCAGTTTGAGCCGAGTTCGGTATATTGGGCACGTCTTCCAGCTGAAGTGAACGGACAACGTTGATCTGAAATTGGCTTTAATAGCTGAAAGCTCTCTCCGTAGCTGTGCTTTCGCATGCAGCGTATGGCTGTCGTGCTTGTGGCTTAAGGTAGTTGATAGTTTTATTACTGGCTGGGTTACAATGAAGCCCCCTTCGCCATTTGTCATCGGAGCGGTAACGGAGAACGATGTGGGGTCAGACGCCCACCAGAGTTGTGGTACTTTGTTGTGGATGATATGCCAACTAACTGTCCTCGGTACAAGATAGCGTGTTCTGCCGTCTATTAGATTTTGTCCATCAATACCACTGCATGCTTGATCATCTCTAACATGGAGTAGGGAACTATTTGAAAATGATCTGACCTTCCAATCATTCATTCAGTTGATTTCCGCAACCATCTTCCCATCCAGTATAGGGGCTTCCTTGGTGAGTATGCCACTGCTTCCCCAAGATCCTGTGCATGCGCGCTTTGAGGACTGCGTGCAGTCATCCGATATCTGGTCAAAGTTTGTGGAATTGCCAAGATGTAATATTCTGAACGTATTCTGCCCTTTTCTTGCTCCTTTTGCAAGGTCATTTTTCTTCTGCGTCTGTCGTTTTCATGACTTCAACCGAACAAAACAAAAATAAGAACAACAATATGGGCCTAACCTTCGATTCAATTCACAATACAGTCATGCTTCAGATGACTAATTTACTGTTATTTTCTTTTGCAATCTCCAGACCTGCTTATTTTCTCCGCAAAAAGAACAAATATTTTGGTGATGTTTGAATGGCTGTCGAGCAAATGCCTCAGTTAGCTTTTCAGCGCCGTGTTCTGTATTGCATCTCCGATCTCATCTGGCGAGACATTCAAATTCAATGAAAACCCACGGCATCAGAATGATAAATGTCTAATAACCAGGCATAACATAGGTCCATACGTCGATCCATACGGTCCATAGGAATTGGTGGCCGGATAGAAATAGTACAGAGCAATTTCCACACAGACGACGTCTTGTATGGTTCAATGTCCTCTGCTGACCGTTTCTGTGCGGTTTTATGTGAACTCTATGCTTAATCATGGGCAATGAGACATGTTGAGCGTTCACCATGGTTGGGCTATCAAAAGGGTGTGTCAAGTGGCTGTCCTGCCAACTCGGAACAATTTCTAAGCAGGTGTGTGGTTCACTGTTTCCCACGGGGATGCGTTTATTTTTAATGTAATTTTTAATGCGAGCTTCCTGGGTTGACTTTCCAAGGCCGAGATCCAGCACCAGTTTTTACATGGACTCAGCTCCGCTTAATTGCACATGTTGAACTCAACGCGGGAATTTTAGTAAAAATGTCGTGTTCTCTGACACAATCTAGATAGGTAGCCAAGAATCCCTATCTATCCAGCTTCAGAATGGGCTTATCGGAGTCAAATAATGAGCCCCCTGTCGAGTTCGAACGCATGTCCTATTCGAGACAGCTTACAATTCCAACACTATGTCGTGGAGCTATCGTAGACCTGAGTATGTGGCATACCTAGAAGCTTAATCTAGGAGTCATGGGTGGTGATCGGGCGCCAGCGCACGATCTAGGAATTTGAAATCGCTCTGGCTCTACCGGATAAGAATCGCTCCTAGCTCTATGCCTGCTACATATGCCTACGACTGCACTACGGGTTACCACATTGCAGGCACAAGGTGACCGAGTGGTTTCGGTTGGGTCCACGGCACACCATGCTCGTTCACCAGTAGCAGAAAGCCACCATGGCGACAGGACGCGTGCCCCCCACCCCCGAGGCGAGAGTACCGAACTGTGACCCGTGGTGTATTTGTGGCCAGGGTGCAGCATAAGCGGTCCGGAGGGGTGCAATCTCTTCATCTACCACCTGCCGCAAGAGTTCGGCGACGCCGAGCTGATGCAGATGTTCCTGCCGTTCGGCAACGTGATCTCGTCCAAGGTCTTCATCGACCGCGCCACCAACCAGAGCAAGTGCTTCGGTAGGTTACTCGAGTGAAGCAGCCCAAGCACAATGGCGGCGGCTCGGCACCAGCTCTGGGGAGCTCGGGCTAATGGCTGGACCGGAACGTTAACTAATCTGATTCGCCTGTTATTACCCAATAGTAGCCGGTCGATTGATTATGCCTAGAGTAACGATGCAGTATTACGTCGTATGCTCCAGATTGTGCCCTCTCCGCTGAATGGATCACACTATTAAATAGTTTGTTTTAAAGAAAATAACAGCATAAGTTGGGCCCGAGTTGGTAGCAACTGTTCTGCTGAGTGGGCTACCCTTGATTTGGGAAGTTACAGCCTTCTGCACGTTCTGCAGTTGCAACCTGGGAACCAAGTTTAATTGCTACCCTGTGCACATGTTCATGCCTGCAGTGTTGATGGGTTGCAAATGCTTGCTCTCCCATCTTCCAAATCACGATCTTCTGGTGTGGCATTATATCAGCAACCAATCAGCTTCGGGACTCAAATCCGCACGGGGTCAATTGCGGAGAGTCCCACGCCGCTCGTGGGATGTTGTGTCTGCGACGGCGCCGGGATAAGACGACCCTGTTGTTGAATACAGCGCCACACGGTGATTGGTTCTCCTCGGCAACGACGACGAACCCCACTGGAGGGGGTCGTGTGACACGGCGACCATTCGGACGGCCGTTCGACGGTTGTTGTCAATAGCGCGTACAACTCCAAAGTGGAGGCCTCTGTTCTGCAGAAGCCGATCCTCGGAACCCACACCCACCCATTTATTCGCTATTCTTAGCCCACCCAAGTGAGCACTCAGAATCGTCGTAAAAAGTGGCGAACAGAAATTGCGAGAGAGTACATAGTCTTGTGTTCGTTCGACACAAACTAAGGTTCTGTTCAGGAAATCCCAGACTCAGTTACGAAGCTGGTGTAGCCAAGTCAATGTATTCCAGTTTATGGGGTTACCATGTGTATCTCTCCCCAACATTTCGTGTGGACAATCAATGGGATGAGTTTATGAAAAACACCAGCGTGAATAACATACGAATATCGTCGGAAACCGACCCGTTGTGGACCTCTATCCATTAACTATATCATTAAGCCTTGTACTTGTATTCAAATTTATTAATAAACCAGCTGAAGTGTAAGATGGCGCCCAACTACTAGCTCGGTTAAACCATGCATTATTACCGACACCCACGGACTTGCATATGCGCAGTTTTCTACTTCAAAGACCTAGAATATAGGCAGTTGGACGATATAACCAGCGCATTTGCTGGTACGATATCTGTCTTTTATAGCTGAATTTCACCTGTGAATTGGATGTTACTGTTGATGGTGAATACCAGCTGCAAAATGTAATAGGTGCAGAAAGATGCTGATATGCGTACATAATTACTTCTTTAATGTTTATTATGCAGAGCATTTCGAACGAACTTTGCATATTTACGTCGCTCGTTTAGTGCTCATCATGCCACGCATACACTACCATAGATATTCTGGAAGATTACTCTGGGACTCGAGCAATGCACAATTACATTCACAAATGGTAATGCTATGCCAGCATTGCAACAGGTGTAGAGCGGTGTATGTCACCGTAATCTGTTAAAAAATATATGTTGTTGTATCGTCCCATCCACACTCTCCCCACTATGATGGGCTTCCTTGCTTTCATATTTTCCGTTTTGCCCTCTTTCTCCCGTGTTCCGTTTGTTTACGGCAACCTTTCAACCAGTGTCCGCTGCTGACCGTTTAGTTTTCTTCGACATGTCACGGTTTCACGTGAGTTCCTCACTTCGGCAGGCTTTGTGAGCTTCGACAACCCGGCGTCAGCGCAGGCGGCCATTCAGGCCATGAACGGGTTCCAGGTGGGCATGAAGCGACTGAAGGTTCAGCTGAAGCGACCCAAGGATGCCTCTCGGCCCTACTAGGCCGCTCTCCAACGGTGAGCGAATTAACAATCCGCCATAAGTTGACAACATAGTTGTCATCGACGTGCATTATCCGTGTACATAGGGCGGCCATACTTTTTATCCTTCCGGGTTTGTCGTAAAGTCTGTGGTAAAATGGCCAGTGGTTCGTGTATCTTCGATGTATCCACGAAACATGCAGTTCGGTAGAAGAACCCATGCCCGGCGGCACAGCAACTATCCCAAAGTTCGGATGAGGAAAGAACTATTTTGAAGTCCATTATTTCAGTGCAAGGTCTATGGAATTAATGCTCGTTCAAACCTAGGGGCTGTTGACCCCTTTACCGCCCGCCCCCGGCTCACCGCTGTCCAGGTTTAACCTACATTTGGAGCTCCATCGCCAGCAAGGAACCATATGCTACTATTTCTCGCACTCAACAAGTATGCGCTATTGCCTTCGAAATAAATATATCGGTGAACATCAAACGTTTTCCCGGTTCTTAATGACCTGACTGTACATCGTGCCGCGGTACACCTGTGTTTGTTGAACCTGTGCCGACCAGGTTATTTCGCCTCTATTAGTAATAACCTGCCAAGAGCAATGCAGATTCATCCACACCCATGTCTGTGTGGTAGCCTGACCCGCAGACAGAGGTGTGCGGCGGTACAGTCTACGTGCTCAGGTGATCAAGTGCCAGGAGGGCCTGTGTTTTATTTCTGCCGTCTCGGACCTGACTTTGTTTCACTAACAACAGTAACATGGTCTTAGGAAATGACTTTAGGAAGTGGCACGTGAAACAAAAATAGCAAACCAAGCCGCAGATAGTAAAATTCTAACTATATGTGCCGGTTTCAGCTTAAATCAGCGACGAAAGGTGCTCAAAACTATTGGCTGTAATCCCACAGTTAAGTGGATGCACGTCGCCGTCCTGGTTGTCGTTCGTTGCCCGCTTTGTCCACTAGGCGTCGCTGGCGTTGGTTATAGATGGTGCCATGGAGCCAGCCAGCGGTGCCCTGGCTCGGCGTGCCGTGCCGTGCTCTTCTATTGCTGTTTGTGATTTGGTCTCTAGCAATGTTTATCATCTCGTTGTGCTTCCTCTAGTATTGTTGATCAGAGCCAGGTAAACAACTGATTGATTCGGTCACGGCGAGCCAAGGTCGTTGACTCACCGTCGAGGCTGGTGTTGCAGATCGGTGCAAGTTGGTGTTTATGTATACGCGAAAAAGTGGATGTTGTGTATTGTGTCGAGCAATGGCAATTTGCTGAAGGTTAATGTTGTGTATTGTGTCGAGCAATGGCAATTTGCTGAAGGTTGATGTTGCAGTAGTAAAAGTTCGTGTCGGCTCAGATATGTCTGTAATACTACATTTTGCACTCATGCGCGATAAAGATTTCAGGGTCTGGCCTCACTATTGATGGAGCAAACGTGGAAGTTTCCGGAATTGTCTATAAAGGCGAAGGTAGCGTGGGGGTTGTAAAGCATACTTGTTATCAGACTAGTGCAGCAGACTGAACGATCGCAATACCTCTGTCAATGCTGCCAATTTATGTGACCATTTGCATCGCTGTATTGCCGACGCCTCGGTGGACGTTTGCACTAATGTCAAAGTAGTCTACGTCAGCTCAAAAGAGGCTACACCAGAGACGTAGAAATTGTTTCTGGGTGAGGACGAGCAAAGCCATTACGAGTGAGCCTCATTCCATTCAGTGCTGAAATATTAATGCTGCTTTCAAATTCGCGGGTCGAGCAGTTCTTCGGTGTCCCTCCCCGTTTCCTACGCCACTGAGCCCTGCCACAACGGATAGGTTGCCGTGACTATTTCCGTACATAGTTATGATAGAAAGTATATTTGTGTCTCTGGGTTTTGTTGAATGTTCGTTTGCCGTCGCAATTGTGTTTTCTGCTTTGTTGATGCTATCCGTAAACGTCCTCCGTAAACGTCCATGGTCCGGATGATGAAACCAGAACAACGTGCCGTGCGCCTCGACGATAGACGACACGACCAGTTGCAGGCACATCGAACAAGCACCAAATAAACGCCTACAGAGTACAATGTTTCAGATGTAATTTTTCTTGCTTAGAACACGTCCTACTAATGCTCTCCTAGCAACTGCCCTCGCTGAATAATTGTCCTATTGAAGACTCATAGACCATCCTGCTTGGCCGCACTGGGGGACCTTCCTCAGTGCCGTGGATGGTCTGCTGGAAAGAGAGAGTCGCACCGCCGTCTAACGGCGTGTAGTGTTCTACGGCGATCCTTTCCGCTTAACGCCCATGGGCCTGACAGCAGATGTCAAAATAACCAGGGGTGCGCATACCAAGCAAAACACATGGCAGAGCCGTCTAGGCTTCTGAACGTCGCAAGAGGGATTTCGAGTTGCGTGATTCCGATGTTTTTTTTTTAATACGACTGGAAGGAGCCTCGGACTACACTATGGACCCCCGCACATCACTGTCGGTCTTCTCACGTCGGTTGTGATCTCCTGCCAATTGTCCTCTTGATATCTGCACACCAGCTGACTAATGTACGACAAGATAAATACACAACGCTACGCTTACTGTCGCGAAAACTGGAAGGAAACCACTAATCACAATACGATGATGTTGCTGAAAATCTTATATGTGCAGCATCTGTATGCCCACTTCCAGCGCTCCAAATGTCGTCCATTGGATCCAAATTAAGCCACCTGAACTATCCAATTCCGTCTAGACAGGTAGATCGCGCCATCGCACCTAGCGGTTCCAATCTCATTAGTGTCGACATCGTCCTGAACCTGCTGAACGCTCTTCGCATCTTATTGAAGCGTATCGGAACTTCACCACACGCGTCCACCCTGATGAGATAGCGTTGGATCCTATTAGAACGTCACGGGTCTAATGCCTTTACTTTGTACGCTTGCCACAGCATCCTGGGAAAAAAGTATCCCAACCAGGTGCTGAGAGGCTGTCAGGTGACCTGATCGTGGGACCAGCCGCACAGCTTCTTTGAGACGGCTGCCCCATTTCAGGCGTCCCACCGCCCACGGCTCGACTCGCCACCCGTCGGACCGTCGAGCCGCTCGCAGCGTCGGCTTGGACGCAGAGTCGCCTCAACACGCGGTGTCTCGCCGGACCGCCGGCCGGGCGCGGCGCGCCTCAAACACACTTCCAGGTCGGCGGATCGCGACGGGGGGCGCCGACGCCGACCGACGATGACGACGGTGGGAACAGTGCAGCGAGCGGGTGGAGTTCACCCGACACCGACACCGGTGTTTCGGTATTTATTGAGTATTTATTATACCCCAGCGTACTGTAGGTCTACTTTGGCCAGCAGCGGACGAGGCCGAACTCAGAGACATCTGCGGTGATACAGCACAAGTTATGTTGTCTTGATCAAGGGCCAGACGGCGCTGCCTGTACATAGCACCACGATCGATAATGCTGATAGATAGAGGTGGATAGTGAGAGGTGGAAGCGTGTGGTAAATTGCAGTACCGATGAGCTGAATTCAGTCCGCTGTGGTTCCATGACATTGAGTTATTTTCACGATTCGGTGTTTGCTTTGTTTCCAAACTAGCGATTCGGGTAAAATGATTGATTTGGTGGTTACCACATCACTTCTCACGTTGTTTCTCCACCTTGCTGGAAGCATTTCATGGCATTATTCCCCTGTTTATCTGAAGAAGTACTTAATGCTGAGAGCTTATTGTCCAACGCGAATATTTTGTAGTGTTCGTTGTACTATTTAAGACTTGATTGAAGTGTTTAGATAGAGCATGTGGAGGTAGGCGGCGCGTGCAGTCGCTATGTTACTTTACGTTGCTTCGGGCCGGTAAACTCAGGCACTTTTGTGTGAATTGTAGAGAACTTCGTTCGACGTCTAGTCACTGATAACGCTTATTTTCCTGCAGCTTTTAAGGTGAAAGTCGCGTGGTATTACACTGTATGACTGCATCATCGGTCACATGTACTCACAGTAGGTCGAGCAGCTCCCACCTACGACCTAGCGAGAGCTGGTTTACATTAAGTGCGATATGTGTGTGACGGTCGCAGTAGCTGGCACGGTCGCCGTCGCCGTGACGCCTGGCCATCTGTACTCGCGCGTCGTGCAGCGTTCGGCGCGTGCGCACGGCCGGCGGCCAGTCGCGCCGGTGACGTCACTGGCGACGTGATGACGTCACCTGACGGCAGTGCGGCCGTCTGGCGCGGCCCTAGGCCGGCAAGTCCGGCCGGTGCAGTTCAGACGCGGCCTGTGCCAACGGTGGCGACCCGCACGCCGGGCCGCCCCAGTCCGCCGCAGGTCCGCCTGCCAGCCGAAAGCTCCCAGCAGCGCTTACATAGTACATTTCATACGACTTGTTTGTTACAAACGTATATCACGGTGGAATTTTCCAAATGGGACTGTTGCGCGTTACAATTCTAGTGTTGCATTGTTAAGGTGGGCCAGGTATGGGTGCGTGTAGCCGCGCCGGCCACGGCCGACGGCGGCACGACGCGTCTCGGCACTGGACGGTCGCCGTGGACTGCAGACGGGCGCGGGCCGCCAGCGCCCGACGCCCGCGGACTGCAGACGGGCGCGGGCCGCCAGCGCCCGACGCCCGCGGACTGCAGACGGGCGCGGCCCGCCAGCGCCCGGCGCCCGCAGACCGGCGAGCCGCCGCGCCGACTGCTGCGCCGTCAGCCAGGGTCGGTCCGGCCCGGGCCGGCCCTGGTCGATCTGCCGCCCTGGGCCAAGTGGCGGCCGCCAGTGACGGCGAGTGGTGCGCGACATCGGACAGACGGCGCTGAGCCGAGTGTGACCTGGCCAGCTGGCCGAGTGTGACCTGGCGACACGGCCGACTGTGACCTGGCGACACGGCCGAGTGTGTGGCAGCGCCGGCGGACCCGCCGATGACCGCCGGTTGACCCTGCGAGGAGGCCGAGGCCTGAGGGCTCTCGTGTTCTCGGGCCAATCGAAAGAACTCTAAGTTAAGTGCGTTACTTTGCGTTCGGTCAGGGTTTCCTGCCCGCGTTGTACATAGTAGGCATATATCTATATACCGTCGAGTATTTAACCGGGGTACATGAGGAGCGCTTCAGACTGGCCTCGCGCACTGTTTGTGTACTCTCTGTGTTTAGTAGGCACACGGGACCAAAATCTTCTAAATACGTTCCCCTTTTGGATGTCCGGGCCAAACGAGGTCGGTTCTATTGTCTGAACTCCTTCTCTGTCCAGTGGCGAGCTGTATAAGACTATTCATCACCAAACTATGTCCACTTTTGTGCAGACGGAAAGTAAGTGAGACGAATGGGCCATCGCGCGTCTCGTAATCTGTACACGAGCGCATTTCGCTTTTCTCCTGCACGGCTTCCGTCTGCATGCGAGTGGGCGAAATTCCTGGCGAGCAGTCTTACGGAAGTCGGCCCTGGTATCCAGCCAAACGCTCCGGTAGAAATAGCTAGGTGACACTGAGTACACGCCGCGGGGTGCGGCGCAGCCCGCCGCTAGGAGGCCAGGTCAGCCGGGCACGCCGCCGGCGGCAACTGGCGCGACGACGGCCGCGCGCGGTGTCAGCCGTGGCGCCTCCGCCGTGGCGGCCGGGGTCCGCCGAGCGGCGTCACCCGACCGGTCCGAGCTTCTATTAGACTAGAGCTTGATTCTCCCGAGCATATCAGTAGGCCGGAGCCGGCCGCAGGCGTCGGCCCGACCGGAGTTCCGGGTCAGTTCTACAGGCCCGTCTCCGCCGCGTATCCGACCTTGACCTCCCGGGTATGAGCTTTGATATAACGGGAGTCCTGCAGTCAGCCAGTATTAGAGAGGTACATTTACTGTAGGTAGTGACTTTGGAGTGGGTGGTCCTTAGAGACGTGCGTGCAGTTTTCATCAAGTGGCGCGAAACACATTCAGTAACATTCGCAGACATACACACACACACAAACACGCACACACACACACACACAGACAAGCATGCACATTACACCGTCATGCATGCATGCACGACACGTGCCACGCCAGCCGGTACCGGCCGGCGGTGGTGACGCATGCTTTGCGAACCTCAGGCTGCCCAGCACACCTGTCTGTGCGGCGGACGTGCATGTCGGCCGACTGCGCACCACAACACGACCACACAACACAACACAACACACCCGCACAGTCGCAGTTCCACGACCGCCCGTCTGCGTCCCTGGAAGCGCACGTGTGATGCCGCGGACAGCCCCAGCACAGTTGGCAGTGCGATAACCGCGCGCGCGCCGGTAGCAGCCGTATTTAACCGTGTACAGGGTATTGGCGTCGGAGCGGATCACTGGTCGTCAGGACACACCGCTCGAGGGTGACTCGCAGCTTGCGTATTGTATAAGACATTATTTGTAACAAAATAAATTCAGCGTACGACAGCAGACGCCAGTTGTTTTCCTCCGGAGGTCGCACGCTTGCGTGCGCCCGATGATCGGCAAGTCTGACACGAACAGCGTTGCAGGTTTTCTATACGGATTGTGCATGAAGAGTCGCATATTTGGTATGTGCGTTGTGAGCCGCTGCGGGGCGACAGAAGTCTTCGAGTGAACCTGAAGTACAATTGTTGATTCGGGCGAATTAATATACTGCGTCGTGAATGTACATTCAACAGGATAAATCAGAACGCAATGGAATTGATTAATGTTCCTGTAAAGTTTTTTAGGAACAATATCTGTCAGATATTTTTATTCATTTCAATATGCAAGTCCAAAGGATGTTCGAGACGTTTCTACAAAGGTCTCGAAAAGTGGGGAGCAAAACCCCTTTTGAGGTTGATTTTTTCATGTATCACCATAGTATTACTGTTAAGCTTTCATGAAAGGTGTGGGGTGGGACAGGAGGGGGAGGCCCCCTGGATGATCCAACGAGCCTGCAGGCCCCTCATTGCGTACGCGCAGGGACCCGCAAAGGTTACCTGGATCAACGTGAAGAGCTCCTGTGCCAACGTATGGGGCTCATGGGTCGACGTGAAGGGCGCTTGGATCAACGTGAAGTGGGCTTGGGTCAACGTGGAGGGCGGGCCACTGGGTCAAGCTGAAAGGCCCCTGGGCCGACATGAAAGGCCCCTGGACCGGTGTGAAGGGCTCCCTGGGGCGACTTCAAAGGGCTTGGGCCGACGAGCAGGGCCCCTGGGCCGACATGAAGGGCTCCTGGGTCAACGTGAACGGCCCTTGGACCAACGTGAAGGGCCCATGGGCCGACGTGAAGGGGCCCTGGGTCAACGTGAGAGCCCCATGGGTCAACATAAAGGGTCTTAGGCCCACGTGAAGGGCCCCTGGGCCGAAAGCGGGCTGTAGCGGATGGTTTCCGGTGCTACGTGAAGGGCATCTAAGCCCATGGATGGGTCCGGACTGCTACAAAGTAGCGACGTTTCCAAGGGACGAGGAGGCATCCACTCGCCGTCCTGATGAGTCCCATGGGGGCTTCCAGACGACCGCCGTGAGGGGCAGACATACAACGCAAGAAAAGTGTAAGCGCACGGAACAGTTTGTGTGAGAGCGTCATTGATACCTGAGGACTTCCACCCTGAGGGCTAGCCAGGGCCGCGAAGACAGGGGAGGATCCGCCCGAGAGCAGGAATGCTCATACCAACTGGGAAAAGCAATCTAAGCTGGAATGGATCCCTACGAGCTGACGAATAAAGAGGGCATGTGAGCGTCAGAGAAGGCTGGGGTGCTCTCTGGGGTTGAAAGGACTCCTATTGAATGAACACAACCCCTGAGAGCTGAAGGAGACTGCTGAGGGCCCACCTCAGATCTGAATTTCCCGTAATGAGTGCCAACATGATTTGAGAGCTGTGATGGGCCCCTGAAAGCAGGAGAGTGTCTGAGGGATGAAGACAATCTCGTGAGAGTCAGATATGACTGGATTGGGATTATTCAGAGGTTAAGAGCGGCCCCTAGTCGATGAACGAAGTCCCACGACAGGTTAAAAAATGCCTGTTGGGTGGCAATTAAAGTTAGGAATACCAAGGGCCAGACTGAGAGCTAGAATGCTCGTGAAACGACAAGAGCTGCCGATAACTAGGGATGGCCCCTAGCAGCTTCAGGGAGCCCTTGATGGTTAACAGCCCCTGAGAGCTAAGAAAAGTTCCTAAGGCTAGCGATAATCGGAAGGGATACTGAGGGCCAACGTCAGGAACTGGGAGGGGCCCCTAGCAGCTGGAGAAGATCGTTCGCGATTAAAAATGGCCACTAACCGCCGAAGAGGACTGAGCTGGGATGCCCCGAAGTCCTGGAGGCCCTGTTCTTCCTATGGGAAGAACAGGGCCTCCTGGGATGCAAAGAGAGACCCTAAGGATGCGATGGCGAGCGATGGTTGTGAGGAATATTGAGAGCCAGTTTCAGAGCTAGAATGTCATTTCCCGCCCAAAGGATGGTCCAGGACTAGGGAGGTCTCCTGGGAGCCAGAGCGGACCGGCCTGAGATGTTCCTGAGGACTCGGAGGAACATTGAGTGATGAACAGAGCCACCAAAGAGCGCAGGAGAGTTCCGAGAGCTGGCGATGTTTGCTATAAATTGCCAGGCCTGCCTTGGGGCTACAGGGTTTCTCTGAAAGCTAGGCAAGTTTATCGAGGAGTGAGAATAGCCCACGCAAGATAAAGAGTGCTCCTGTCGGATGAATAGGTCCACAGAGCCACAGGACTGCACTGGGATGCTCTTGAGGCTTGAGATGTGCACCTGAGGGATAAGATCATCTCATAGCTAAGGGGGTCCTTGATGACTAGCGATGGGCAAAATGAATACAGAGGGCCAGCCTCAGAGATACGATATCCTTGAGAGCCATAAATGATGTCAAGAACTGGGAAGGCCACCCACCACCACCTCCGAGGCGGCGCCGCCTCACGGTCGCTCCAACGGCCACAGCCGTTCTGACGGTGACCATTGCCAAGAATATGGGCCAACAATATGGGCGGCGCGTCGAGTCAGCGTACAGCAGGTGTATGCTGTCGCGGCACCTTGCCAGGTACGCCATCGTGACCCGCTGTACATCTGCTGATGTCATTGGTGCAGCGGTAATTCAGGTAAGCGGAGGAAAGATGGATAATTGCGATGCGTACCTGCCCTGAGACGTTTGAAGGCGAGCAAAGAAGAAACGAGTTTCCATCCATGTTGTTTTGATGTCAGCAAAGGTTTTGCAGGGAGAGCTCAAAGTCCCCTCTTCCCTCCTTAACTCTTCCTTTACATTTATCTGCTCCTTAGATAACTTTCAGATGAGAACAATGGGTGAGAGAAAATCGCGATTATCATTTCATTGAGAGAAACCTATCAGCTCAGGTATCAGTAGTTATGAAAACTGCTACTGGCGGCGCTAGTTGTCCTGCCGGTCGCCGACGACCTGTACCACAGACCGTATAGACGGATTTATGAAGCTAAATAAACTGTTGTGTGCTGAATATCAGCAACGGGTTTAGCAAAGGGTTTTCACAAGAACTTACCGATATTATACCTTGAGATGACTTGAAGTCGGACCGGAGCTGAGAAAACGAACTGTACTCAAACAAAGCCCGCCTTGTTTGCATAGGCGCACCGGGGGGGGGCAGCCCCCCCCCCTTGAGACCAAGGTGCCCTCTTGGCCGGAATGTTCTTAAATTTAGCCCAAAAATAACCTGCCTTATGTGCCCCCCTGTGCCAAAGGTGCCCTTCGGGCCCAAAACTGCTCTTTTGGGCACTTTTTTCACGCCTCCGACCCCCACCCGGTCAAAAAACAAACCTTCCAGTGCGCCCCGGGCCGCAAAGTGCCCTTTTCGAGCCGGCCAAGTGCCCTTTTCGGTCCGCCACCCCCCCCCCATGAAAACAAAATCATGGGTGCGCGCCTGCTTGTTTGAGACATGCTGCATTGACTTCAGATGACACTGAACTTGGGAACGTATTACTGAACGTTGGTAGGTAGTACTAACCTCGATTAGGGAGTGCCGCCAACAGGCAGAAAATACTGACCAGAGGCATGCGTTACTGCCTGGAGACAGGCAGAGCTGGACTCTGCAGTACGTCTGTTTGGAACTGCACGTCAGCGGATTTCACCCCAAACATTTGGAACTGCAAGTCAGCGGATCACCGCACCTGGGATGTCTGGGACGGCACATCAGCGGATCAGTGTTCACCTCAGACGTATGGAACTGCATTAAAGTGCATCACTGTTCACCTCGAACGTCTGGAATGACGCACCGGCAGATCACATGGCCATGTTCACACGAGACCCGAACCAATTGGTCAGATCTTCTTACTGAATAAATAGGAATAAAGCAATGTGAACATCCACGATTTTTCAGCTGGCGCAGCACCACTTCCCACCACCTGCTCCCACAGACTGCCACAGCCGTGCCGAATGCCGCGTTCCTCCGGTGCGCGCCGGCCGGGATATGATGCGACAGAGGGCAGAGGGTCGCCAATGACACTCGGCTGGCCACCTCGGATCTGCGTAGCCACTCCGGGGCCAGCGCCCTGAACCGCACTGTGCTCCTCAGTGCCATCGGACAGTGGTGACCCGATCCGATGACCAAACTGAAGCGGCTCGGCGGCCGAAACCCTCGTCACAATGCCCCAACATCAGGGCCAACAGCAGGTGATTCCGATGATTCGTTGCATTCATTCATTCATTGGGTAGGAAACAGCACGTGTCAATATGTCGTAAAATATATTGGGTCGAGTGGCAAAGCATCATTGCAGATACAATGAACCTCAATCAAACCGGCATATGATGTCACTTAGTGTCAATATTACCAACAGGTAGGCAGTCAGCTCTGCACCAAATCAGAAAACATCAAACCGTTCTAGGACGCATACAATTATAGCGCTTCCTGGATCACCTATACATCGACAAATACACCTGCACCAGATGTATACTTAGGCCATCTCTGATAATAGTTCAAATACGCATTCAACATAAATGCATCTGCATGCATTTCTATGACCCAATTCATGTGATATTTAGCATACTTGGGCCTTACTTTGTTCACTGCGGAGGACGCTCGGTGTGCGGAAATTTCACACTGATCCGACACCACCGCAACATATCGGCAATACAGTCAGCGCGCACTACACGATGCAATCGTCACGTGCGATCGCCGCCCAGCCGCTCATATCATTCAACTCATCGCACGGGCAATTTGGCAGCAGACGAAACACTCCGCGGTCGACGGCCACAGGGGCCCACCGGCGACCTAAACACTCTTGGCACTCGGTTTCGGCCGTAGGCGACGCTACACAAAGCTGATGTTGAGCTTCTCGGCCTTGTCCAGGTAGATGGGTTTGCGCGACCTGCCGGCGGCCAGCTCGTCGGCGGCCGCCGGCCGGGCGGGCGGCCGCGGCGGCGGCGGCGCGCCGCGCGCCAGCAGTTTGGGCTTCGGTGGCAGCGGCGGCGGCGGCGTGGCGGCGGCGGGGCCGGCCGCGCGGGCTCGCAGTGCCGGCTCGGCCAGCGGCGTGGGCGGCGAGAAGTCGGCCTCGGCCAGATGCAGCGAGGTAGCCAGCGGCTCGGGCGGCGTCGGCAGCGGTGTGGCCGGCGCGTCTCGCTCGGGCTCGGGCCGGCGCGGCGTGAGGCGCGGCATGGCCGGGCACGCCAGGTGGCCGCCGTCGCCCAGACCCAGACTGAGCCGGCCAGACGTGTGCAGCTCGGTCTGGAACAGTTGCTCGGCCTGCTGGTCGGTGGGCAGGATGCCGCCGCCCACCAGCTGCCGGCACCGCCAGCCGGCCGGCAGCGCCGTCTCGGCCGAGGAGCGTGCCGTCGCCACCAGTGAGTGCCGGTGCTCGGCGGCTGGCGGCACGCGCCGCCGCAGGTGAACCTGCTCACTCAGCCGCGGCGGCTGGTAGTTCTCCTTGTTCTGTAGGAGCAAATGAGAGAGCAAATGACGCACACACACACACACACACTGTGTAAGAAGTGACATGAACATGAAGTGACATATTTACATAGACACCGTACATCATGAGTTAACCGAGTAACGTCACATAAAGAGCTACAAATGGCAATATTTCATGCCAGTGAAAAACGACCCTGTCAGGCAAGGCACAGCAGCTGAAATGAGCGATTTTAACACAATTGCACAACACGTGGCCAAAGGTTGTACGGGAACCACCACCAATCGGCGCGAATAGACGGATCACATAAACGTTACCAGCCATACAAATGCCCTTCAAATGACAGCTGGACCCCCCCCCTCCGGCGGACCGGAGCGCCTCCGTGCTGACCTGAACGGCCTCTCTCCTCTTCAGAAACTCTGGCAGCTCGAAGTTGATCTCGGTGCCGCGCTGGTCGTCCAGACGGCACATCTGGGCACGCTTCAGACCCTCGTACAGCGCAACTGTCGCCAGCATGATATCGCCAGGTCAGGGGGACAGCAGCAGGGCACACAACACGGCGACACTGAGCCATTAGACCGGCACACGGCGGACTCCAGTCAGTTAATGCGCATTTATCGCGGAATAATTTGAAGCTAGTCTGACCAAAGGGGTGCTGGAGTACCTGTCCCGCTGCATGCGGGCTGTTAACGAGTCGGGGCGGTCGTATCACTGGCGCTACAACCGCAAACTGGAGCCATTCTCCCAGCGGTGGCACCGCGCCAAATTACACTCCTGTCGGCCGACACTGCCCGTCACCACAACACGCACCCGAATAGAATAAAAAACAAACAAAACAAACAAAAGAAGAAAAATATCAAACTAAACTAATAAAACGTATAACAAGCAAATGGAACGGAAGCGCGCACCAGGGAGTCGTCGCTCGCGGCGCCGGCCGCAGCGCTCACCGTCAGTCTCCTTGGTGTCGGCGAGTCGGGGCGGCGGCGGCGGCGGTGGCGGCGGCGGACCCAGCTGCAGGTCGGACCTGTCGGCCGCCAGCTGGTGACGGTGCGCGCGGCGGCCGTCACGGCCGGAGGTGAGCGAGTTCCGGCGCACCAGCGACGCCAGACCCGACGACCGGTCCGAACTGCCGTCCGTCTGTTGACAGGGGACACATGTCACCGCCGGTGCTGATGTACCAGCGACGCCAGACCCGACGAACGGTCCGAACTGCCGTCCGTCTGTCGACAGGGGACACATGTCAGGGCCGGCGCTGATGTACCAGCGACGCCAGACCCGACGACCGGTCCGAACTGCCGTCCGTCTGTCGACAGGGGACACATGTCACGGCCGGTGCTGATGCCGTCAGCGAAGGCTGGACGGTGGCTTGGAACTGCAAAATGTAAATGGAGACCAGCACCTAATAGGAACTGGTCTTGATAGACTGGACCACAGTTTTCACCAACTGATATGGCTTCTATAAAAGGGACATCATCGAACTACATCACTCCACATACTTCACTATTTTCCATATGTTAATGCCATTAAATAATAGGTATATCAACATGTTACCTTCTCCATATTAATGCCACGAAATATATGCTGCATGCCCAATTTCTTTTTGAGTCCTGCCTGGTTTTGGCGTCTTGTCCTGATAACCACCACTTTACAAAGCATTCTTTTCAGGACATTGCGCGGTGGGAAATGTCAAATTTAACAACGCGAAACTAAAAAAAAGTTTGGTTTGAAAATGTTCCAAGAAATGGATGTCATAGAGCAGAAAATTGTCTTTTAAACTATATTGTACTTCAGTGTAAAATAATTCACCATGTGGCCTGGAAATGCACAGTTAATGGAGTTGTGGTATTTAATCCTCGCCTTCGGTTTTTACCATTTTGTCACATGATGTATGTGCAGTCATGCACACAACTGCTAAATAATGTAAAATGCATGTGACTGAAGCGAAAGGCATTCCGCTTTTTAATCCTTAAGTGGCAATCCTTTATTCTCTTCCAATCTTTCACTATTCCCAAGCAACTTCTTCCTTCATCCACACAGTTAATGGTGAAGTAACTTTAGGACACTGTTGTACTTCTCGGAAATAAGCAACTCATATACTTTTGTTAAAAACTTTGCAAGGGAAACCGACAACAAGAAGAGACAAAACGACATATTTTGTTTCGGAAACTCCTGGGTCGATTTATCTGGACTCGCATAAAAGCAGCCAATTATTAGCCGACAAACCAATTCCACACAACACCCGCCGAAATATTTGTCGGAATGAAATACCATTCGTATTGGATTTAATTCAATATAATACGCCAAAAGTGTATAATTTCTCTTCTACGATAGACAATATGATTTGAGGTGCTAAACTGGCCACTTTCCCACCGTTCACTGGAGCAGCGGGACTGTCGGGGCTAGTCACACGCTGGCCGTGTGGCACGTGCCGGCCTGGTAACCATCCGTCCGCCGACACAAACTAGCCACCAGTCGCCATCAGACTGGTGATTTATCGGACTCACGGCCACATTAAGCCAACCGAGACATTATTCATACAACACCTCAACAGCCCAACAGCAATCCAACTGCAGACTCCTTCAGTTGCTGCCCCATAATTGCACAGCTTGCATTCTGGTTAAAGCGCAGCCCAGGGCCAGTGAACTGGTTTGCTTTTCTTCGTAGCGTCAAGGGCAGCAAGCGAAGACATCAAAACCTTTCAGAATGTCGAAACAATTTGCCAACATGGTACGAAAAAGTGCCGACAAAGGGGGACATGAACATAGTATCTGCTGGCACGATTGTGATGGTACAAATGCCAGGAATCAAGCATGATGAAAAAGTACTAGTTACTACAGTTGCGTGTCGTGAAGTTTCATAGAAACCAATTGGGAAGCAAAACCTGAGTTCCCGGACATTGGTGCGGCTTCTGAATCTGAGCCTTCCACGATAGTCAGATCAACGTGATCTTCGCTAGGAAAACATAATAACAAAATACGTAAGCATCAACATAGCGGCAGACGACAACCACGAAGTTGGCCCTCTAAATCAGTGCACATAGTAAGCAAGCAACAGAGACCACTGAACCGCGAGGTTGGCCCGCTGAATCGGTACAGATAGCTGGCTGGCAGCAGAGAGCACCCACTTTGGTGGAGTTCTGGTCGAAGTCGATGATGCCGAAGTCGTCGAAGCTGCCGTCCGACTTGCCCTTGAGCAGGTCCTCGAACACGCGGTTGGTGATCTCGTCCAGACTGGGGAAGGGCCGGCGCAGGTCGGCCGCACCGCCACCCTCCTCGCGCCACTTCACCACCAGGTTGCGGTTGTCGAGCCGCGTCACCGACGACTTGAGGTCGAGCGGGCCGGCGCCATCCGACTGCAACACGAGCCGTCACGCCGTGACACACCGCTCAACATCACACATGAGCCCGTGGCGTCTTACTGCAACGCGAGCCGTCACACTGTGATTGGTTGGTTATTGGTTTTACGACACATCGACCGTTGAGTCACGTAGCGTCGCCCATCTCTCACGCCGATTGGTCGTGGGCGACTCGAACCCACAACCTTTCAATTGTGAGACGAGCAACTTACCCCTGGGCTACTCGTCCCCCAGTCACACTGTGACACACCGCACAACACCATACATGGGCTGACGTCCTACTGCAACACGAGCCGTCACACTGACACACCGCACAACACCACACACGAGCACGTGGCGGCTTAGTGCAACGCAGGCCGTCACACCGTGGCACACCGCACAACACCACACATGAATCCATGTCTTACTGCAACACGAGCCGTGGCACTGTGACATCCTGCACAACACCACACACGGGCCCATGGTGTCTTACTGCAACACGAGCCGTCACACCGTGACACACCGCACAACACCACACATGGATCCATGTCTTACTGCAACACGAGCCGTGGCACTGTGACATCCTGCACAACACCACACACGGGCCCATGGTGTCTTACTGCAACACGAGCCGTCGCACTGTGACATCCTGCACAACACCACACATAGGCCCATGGTGTCTTACTGCAACACGAACCGTCGCACTGTGACATCCTGCACAACACCACACATGGGCCCATGGCGTCTTACTGCAACACGCCGCAGAACTCGGGACACGTGGCATCACGCTGGAACAGCGCGACGAGGTGGCAAAATACGCAAACTCACACAAATCGCGAGAAAACGGTTCGGCTATACCAGTCAGCGTTGTAAGTTTAGCACTAGCAGCAATGCACTTATCTCAGTGTGGCATCCACACCTGGTCTCTTCTCACCTCGTACACGAGCACGCCTTCCAGCTTGAAGCCGTACTTGGCGAGGATAGGCTTGAGCACATCGCAACCAAGCCGGTTGGGCTTGGCCTTGACCCCGATCGTCTTCTGGTTGGGCAGGTCGACACGGAACAGCACGCGCTGCTCCATGCGTATCTCCTTGCAGCCCAAACAGCACGAGTCGAGCGACTGGTCCAGCGGCTGTGGTCAGACAGGGCCGTCACCACGGTACCCGACACACTGGTACAGTGGCCCTCACTGCAGTATTCGACAACCTAACCTAACCTAGGTTAGGTTAGGTTGGGTTAGGTTAGGTTAGGTTAAGTTAGGTTAGGTTAGGTTAGGTTAGGTTAGGTTAGGTTGGGTTGGGTGCATCTTACACTTGGGTTACCTCGTTCACACCAGGGAGGCGGTACGCCGGGACATTCAGACAATCCTCTTCAACTCGATGGGCGAGTTATTTTTGTGATCCTTATAATTGCAAAACTCTTACACATGCAGGTTATATGTAAGGAACGTCTGAAAAAGTATTACCTGACCAAAAAGTGCCGATATTTCCGAACTTTGCACATCCACGCGAATTTCTCTTAAAATCTGCCACAAGGGGTGAGGGACGGTGCAATCTGGAAGTCCCTGGCTTCGTAGGAAGTGACGGCATACATCTGGATATTAAGCTAGTCCCATTGTGCTTTCCGACTTCTCGCACTTAAGCCTGGCTGATCAGTAATCTTCGAATTTTGGATGGCTAATGGTTCCCTCCCTCCTACCTCTGCCTAGCCCAGACATTCACGGTGTTGCTGCTGACCAGGTTGACGTTATGGGAGCTGTAGGGCAGGCCCTACGGCAAACGGTCCAATACTCACACTGACGCTGCCGGCCAGGTAGACGTCCCATGTAGGGCAGGTCCTATGGCAGACGGTCCAATACTCACCCCGTCGTTACCGACCCGATAGACACCCCAGGATGTGTAGGGCAGGCCCTATGGCAGATGTATGGCAGACGGTGCCATACTCACCCTGTCGCTGTCGGCCAGGTAGACGTCCCATGTAGGGCAGGTCCTATGGCAGACGGTCCAATACTCACCCCGTCGTTACCGACCCGATAGACACCCCAGGATGTGTAGGGCAGGCCCTATGGCAGACGGTCCAATTCTCACCCTGTCGTTACCGGCCAGATAGACACCCCTGGATGTGTAGGGCAGGCCCCATGGCAGATGTATGGCAGACGGTGCCATACTCACCCTGTCGCTGTCGGCCAGGTAGACGTCCCGGGAGCTGTAGAGCAGGTCCTATGGCAGACGGTCCAATACTCACCCTGTCGCTGTCGGCCAGGTAGACGTCCCAGGAGCTGTAGGACAGGCCGCGCCGGTCCAGCAGCCGCTGCAGCATGACACGGACAGAGACGTCCGGCGTCGCCTGCACCACGGCCGAGCTGGAGTCGGGCAGCAGAACGCGGCACAGGAGGCACTCGGGGTCGGAGGCGGCCGCCGCGCCGCCCTCGCCCGACACCAGCGACTGCCGGAACGCGTGGAGACACGTGTCACACGTGGAGTAACACACGTGGCGTAACACACGTGGAGTAACACACGTGTCACACGTGGTGACACACGGGCGTGTCTGATACAACTCGCTGGCGACACAGCGGCGGTTACTGTTCCTGTGTGGACACAGCACACCACAGGACGTCGACCCTGATAGGGCTGTGGACGGACAGCCGAGACAAGTCGCCGACGAAGCGCGAACGGCCAGTTGAAGCACCGGTCTGTGTGGTGGTATCGCCCATTGCTGACTGATGACCTGTGTGGCGGTGTCGCCCATTGTTGACTGATCACCTGTGTGGTGGTAACGCCCATTTCTGACTGATGACCTGTGTGGCGGTGTCGCCCATTGTTGACTGATAACCTGTGTGGTGGTCTCGCCCATTTCTGACTGATGACCTGCGTGGCGGTGTCGCCCATTGTTGACTGATCACCTGTGTGGTGGTCTCGCCTATGGCTGACTGAACAATGATCGCCTGTGTGTGGTAGTCTCACCTCCTTGCTGACGGCGTTGCGGTGTATTGTGGCCAGGTCGGCCGACGCCAGGGACGTCCGACTACCGGACAGATCGCTGCGCACCGAGCCGGTCTCCTCGCGCTCGCGCAGGCGCTTCTTCCGCTTGTACTCTGTCTCGCCGCGGTCCTTGGACTTGGAGCGATCCTTGCGGTGCCACGGCAGCAGCGACTTGCGGCGTCGCTGCTCGCCAAGCTCCGGTTTGCCGGCCTTCTTGGTATGCTTCTGGCGGAAGGCGAGTCAGTTTAGCGACGACACACACCGCCGGGTCCGAGTCGAAGTTCGCGACTCACCCACTCGACCTGACACAATGCCGGGTCCGAGTCGCAGCTGGCGATCGACCTACTCGACGACTCACAGGAACGACTAAGTCTCCGGCGTGCTCGGAGCGTTAGCAAGCAGCCCGCTTGACACACGATGACACCAGCACAACGCACAACCACATGCCAAGCGGTGGATCCAACTTCGTGGTGCTGTGCTACAGCGATGCAGGCCTTCATGGCTGCACTGACATTCATCGGGCACACACTGAAGTCGACTGCGGTTAAGGTCAGGGTCAGTGCTATTGCTGCGTGTCGACGTCGGACTAAGGGAGAGACAGTATCAGACTAGGGTAAGGACAGTACCTGGCTCTGATTATCAGGTTGAAGCCTCAGGTTAGGGCCAGTCAGGACAGTACCTGGTCCTGGTCATCAGGCCGCAACCTCACGTCAGGGTCAGGTTAGGGCTGGTGTCAGGACAGTACCTGGTCCTGGTCATCAGGCTGTAGCCTCGGGTAAGGGTCAGGTAAGTGTTAGGCTAGGGCCGGTGTCAGGACAGTACCTGGTCCTGGTAATCAGGCTGTAGCCTCAGGTAAGGGTCAGGTAAGGGTCAGGTAAGGGTCAGGTAAGGGTCAGGCAAGGGTCAGGCTAGGGCCGGTGTCAGGACAGTACCTGGTCCTGGTCATCAGGCTGTAGCCTCGAGTAAGGGTCAGGTAAGGGTCAGGCTAGGGCCGGTGTCAGGACAGTACCTGGTCCTGGTCATCAGGCTGTAGCCTCGAGTAAGGGTCAGGTAAGGGTCAGGCTAGGGCCGGTGTCAGGGCAGTACCTGGTCCTGGTCATCAGGCTGTAGCCTCAGGTAAGGGTCAGGTAAGGGTCAGGTAAGGGTCAGGTAAGGGTCAGGCAAGGGTCAGGCTAGGGCCGGTGTCAGGACAGTACCTGGTCCTGGTCATCAGGCTGTAGCCTCAGGTAAGGGTCAGGTAAGGGTCAGGCTAGGGCCGGTGTCAGGGCAGTACCTGGTCATGGCCATCAGGCTGTAGCCTCAGGTCGGGGTCCAGTGCGTCGCCGCCCAGGTAGGGCAGCTTCTGACCAGCAGCCTCTCGCGACATACAGTCGGTGTAGATGGAGGCCTTGAGGAAGCGCGGGTAGCAGTCGTACTTCATCAGACTGAAGATCTGCTGCTGCGCCTGCGGACATCCACACAGCGTGACCGATGGGGACGGCGGCGGCGGCGCGTTCATCGAACAGCCAATGAAACATGGGGTGTAGACGCCGGCAGCTAAAACAGGGCCAGTGCAGGCTTCACCTTGTCTTTAACTTCATCCGATCTGCAGTGAAGGCAACAGTCGAGATATAGCACACGAGGTTCGGGAGGCGGTGCACCTACCGTTTTTGTTTCGCCTGGGGCACTTTTTGCACTTTTTGCACACTTTTTGCAGACTATTGTGCACACGTGCACATACAATTTTGGTAAAGAAATCCGAAAAACCGAACCATTGAGGTCAACTTCACCGGGCTAAGGATGTATCCATCTGGGAGCAATTTCAATTGATGGCAAAGGCACTGTAACGCCAGCAAGGGACACTTCGCAACCGGAAGGTCGTTCCACTTGGTTGCAAGGCATTCTGGGTTACAAAGGACATCCCTGATATTCCAAACCCTTGCCCAAGCCGTCCAATGGGCAAACCGAGTTACCAGAAGGGCACATTAAACAGTGAAATGGTATTTGAAGACTTCAGAAAGTTGCCATGACCCCTCAATATGTGATAGTATGACCCTGTCCAATTGGGTAAATTTTCCTCCAATATGCAATATGACTGCGTCAAGGAGGGCCTATACTTCCTTGCTGCTCTTCGTTAGGGGCACCTTGATAAGGCTGCAGTGGTGCAGCCTGGTCTGTGAGACGCAGGATTATTCTTCAGTGTCCTTAAGTGAAAAAAATCGTGGGGACCTGGGGACAATTGGGAGCAACTGGGGTACTTGAACCCCAGCTTTTCCCCTTAAACATTCCCGAGTGTATGGTCACCTGACCACACAACACTCGGTGAAGGAGTGTGAGGGGCGAGACGCCAGTCTCACCAGTGCTACCCAGGGCGGCGATACGGCTGACTGGCCACTGACTGGCCTCAGCCCCGGGTGCCCACCTTGTCGAACAGTCCGACCGCCGCCTGCTCGACGCCGTCCTGCGCCGCCAGCTGCGCCTGGCTGTCGACATTGACCGGCTCTGGCGCGCCCACGCACAGGTGCCGCTCGTACAGCTGCAGCGCCACCTGGCGGCGCGCGTCCGGCTCCGACACACGCTTGTACCGCTCGCACGCCACCCAGAAGTAGATGTTCTCGTGGCTGAACTGGCTCTTGAGGAACTCCTGGGGAGCGTGGCGGCGGGTCAGACGGTGACGCAGCAGCGGGCCGCACACAGTCGAGACGCCCGCAACGGACCGCAGCGGTGGACAGGAAGCTGCGGCCGGACAGCGCGGACGCACTCACGCGAAAACGTAGATAACACAGCACATCAGAAGTGTGTCAGCTCGTATCAACTGTTGCAAGAAATGAGGTCATACGCCTGATCTGGACTTTTCAGCTAAATTGTTGCCCATTAGATTCTACAGCCGGCAGCATGTGGCGGCCTTCGTATTCATCTTCCTAGCATGCCGATGATTGTCACGTCGGTAATAATCACAACAGTCCGCCGCGGTTATTGCAACTAAGCATCGGCCTGTGCGGTGCGCTGATAATGTCAACACCACGCCGATCACAGCCGACAGTCGAGTGCATTGAACCCAGAACTAGGCGCCCAACGTGTCCGAAGACGACCAGCCGGCCGCCTCCTCGCGCAGTGTCACCCCCACCCGCACTCCTCCACGATCACAGGTGATGGTTGGTTATTGGAAAAGGGGCGCGTCGACTCAGTTGGTCATGCAGCGCCCCACGATCGCAGGCGAGTCACCGGTCGTGCGGAAAGGGTGGGGTGGGGCAGGACTCGAGTCCGCCGGCGCCACGTACGGCGAACGTGTGCAGACCGGCCGGGTCGTCCAGCAGCCGCTCGAACGAGTACGCCCACGAGGCGGCGCGTCCTGCCGACTCCGACGCCGCGGCCGTCGTCCGCTCCGACTGCACGCTCACGCTGTCGGCTTGCGAGCCGCGCTCAGCCGCCTCCAGCACAGCGCCGTACGCCTGCGGGTCAGGTCACATCAGGTCACGGAAGGTCTGATTATGGTGCATGGCATCAGCTGCCTCCAGTACAGCGACGCACGCCTGCTGGTCAAATCATATCAGGTCAGGTCAGAGCTCATCGCATCGGCCCCATCTGACGTAGCACGGTTTGCCTGCAGGTCAGGTCAGGTCAGCTCAGGTCAGATCAGGGTGCATGACATCAGCTGCCTCCGGCACAGCACCGTACGTCTGCCGATCAGATCAGAACAATTGCAATCAGATTACACAACGGCAATGAAAAACACAGTATTGCACGAACAGATCATTTCGCCATGCAATCATCCACGTCGAGTCACCCAGCTTAATTTCGTCCCAAGAGGATATGTGAGATTTACAGCATGAGACTTCTCGTCCTCGGTGTAAATATAGCAAACACCCATGCGATCACCCACTATGCTATTGTCTACATGGGTGCGACTGGTGGTTAGGCTTTGACATCAATCAGGGGACTGCAGTTTACTAATCCAGTAATTAAACGAATTCAAATCCGAGGCGACATATGGATGCCATCGAGCAGGGTGGAACTGGTGTCCCAGCTGTAAGTTGGCGAGTTCGCAGCACCAGCCCGTTTGCTAGATCTCAATTCCCACTATGTATACGCCAGGGTGACAGCCACCACACCCCTCACCCCACCAGCTGTCCCGTACGGCTGGTGACGTCACGACTGCGTCACGAACCCAACAGGCGGCGACAGCCCGCTGGTTTAAAGAGCGCCTGTCCGCCAGACCGTGACGACGTATGGTAACGCATGACGTCACCAGACCGTCTGCGGGGTCGTCAGGTGGGCGCCGGCTCCCGACACAGCTGAGCACCGTGTCCCAGCCAGCTGCACTGCCATCACCGGCTGCCCGCCCTGCTGCGGCAGGTCTCGCCGCCACCCGGCACGTGACGTATTGCGGCGACGATTTATGGTGCACAGGGTCACCCGGTCTGTTCGGCTGCATGCGGTGAGCGTTTCCAAGCCGACGGCTGGGACCGCAGACGACAGTGTCGCCAGCTGTATCGACGGCTGGCTGGCACGGCCCGGCCCGTGGTGAGCACACACGGGAGGCGACGCGGCCCGGACCGTGGTGAGCGCACACGGGAGGCGGCGCGGCCCGGACCGTGGTGAGCACACACGGGAGGCGGCGCGGCCCGGACCGTGGTGAGAACACACGAGAGGCGGCGTGACCCGGACCGTGGTAAGCACACACGGGAGGCGGCGCGGCCCGGACCGTGGTGAGCACACACGGGAGGCGGCGCGGCCCGGACCGTGGTGAGCACACACGGGAGGCGGCGCGGCCCGGACCGTGGTGAGCACACACGGGAGGCGGCGCGGCCCGGACCGTGGTGAGCACACACGGGAGGCGGCGCGGCCCGGACCGTGGTGAGCACACGGGAGGCGGCGCGGCCCGGACCGTGGTGAGCACACACGGGAGGCGGCGCGGCCCGGACCGTGGTGAGCACACACGGGAGGCGGTGCGGCCCGGACCGTGGTGAGCACACACGGGAGGCGGCGCCGCCCGGACCGTGGTGAGCACACACGGGAGGCGGCGCGGCCCGGACCGTGGTGAGCACACACGGGAGGCGGCGCGGCTCGGACCGTGGTGAGCACACACGGGAGGCGGCGCGGCCCGGACCGTGGTGAGCACACACGGGAGGCGGCGCGGTGCGGGGGACAGTGCGCTGGCCAAGCCAGCAGCCGCATTGTACACTGTAGCGCCCACAGCCGGCGCTGCCCGGCCACGCTTCCGCCACCAGTGCAGACCGAGGCAGAGCGACACCGCACGGCACAGGCTGACATGCAGCCAAGTCACCGCTGCACTCTGCCTCGGTACCATGTGAGCCGCCGCAACCTCAGCATTCCACTGCGCCACACGGAGAAAAACGGCTCCACAACGGGTAGATGGGCGGGGAACGCTGGGACCTCGGCCACAAAACACCGACTGCGCTGCGGCTCGCCCGGCCGCACCGAAAAACACCAACACTCTGGAATTTCGATCACCGACAGGAAGCCGGCCGGTCTGTCTGCATGACGGCCACGAGGGCGGGATAGACACCATGTTGCCCGACTGTCCGGTGTGGCGCGTGACATACCTAACCCGTCACGTCGCGTGCTAGCCGGTGATTGCTAGTACCAGCTAACACTTGACTGACAAATGACGGGTCCATGCGATATGAACAGACGTGCGACAGTTCCGGATTACTTATGCTGCTATTAGTCTTAAGTGACGAGATATTGACATGCGACAGTCGGAGCGAGCATGTGACGGATGGTGCTCAGGCGGAGGCAGCGTAACTCAGTGTGGAATAGCGTGGGGCAGACACGTGTCGGCCCAGGCGTGCCGATCGCTGCCGACATTCGACCCAGCATCGACAGGCCGCCACCACGTGCCTGACGACCCCAGTCGACCGTCCTCGGGTTGACAGCGGGCGGGCAGGTCGTGTCATATCATCCGCACGTGCTGGGATGAGAGCCGCGCAGTGGCGTGCAGCGGCCGGCACAGGTAGCAGCTGCACTGCCGCCGCCCGAGCGTGGCCGCCGGCAGGTAGGGACGGCTCACACGGCAGCCGTCCGGGCCGGCCCAAGGTCGGCGGGTCGCCACCCGACCACACAGCCGGCGGTGAAGGCAGCGGCGGCGGCGGCGCCCACACAGGAGACATGACCACACCAGACCGAACATAACCACACAGGGACGGAAGGGGTAGCTGCTGACCAGATTACACTCTTGACAGACCCACACAGGAGACGGGACCGAACATAACCACACAGGGACGGAAGGGGCAGCTACTGACCAGATTACACTCCTGACAGACCCACACAGGAGATGGGACCGAACATAACCACACTGGGGGGGGGGGGCTGCTGACCAGATTACACCTATGACCGACCCACACAGGAGTGGGGCCCGGACATAACCCACACTTAGGGTGGGTGGGGCCGGTGTGGGGTGGGGCTGGGGTAGTTGCTAGCCCCTGAGCGACCCGCAAGGTCGCTCAGGGTGTATGACACACCACATAGTCCACATTGTGTATGAGCCCGTGACCGACTTGCATCAGTGGCCACAACCTCGTCCATCGGCACAGGAGCGCACAGATACCTACGCAAAAGGTGAGCATTGATTGAATCTCCAAGTAGATAACCGGAGGCGATGTCTTCCATTGGAGGATGCCAACAACAAATCACCGTCCTACCCAGATCTGACCGGACAGGGATCCAGAAGGGGTGGTGGAGAGCCAGACAATCATTGGAGATCCAGGCAGCTCTTGACGATACGAATAGCCGGCGCAGATCCAGACGGTGGGGATCCAGACAGTCCGTGAAGGTCCAGACAACCGGTGGGACTCAGGTAAAGCGCGAGATGTCAGCTGGTGCCACAGAGCCAGCCCGGTGTACTACGCTGTTGGCCCAACGCCATCACGTGAAAGCAACCGCAAATCGCCGGTCGGCACGTAAATCTGAGCGTCTCCCACCCCGGAGGCGGGCGTTAGTGCAGGGCTCAGTGCACAGAGGCAGTCCGCACCTCCAAACTGGGTGGTGGTCCACGGGGCACTTGGGCCGGTGTGTGCCGACTTTCCCGCCACCACCGCACTGACGTGACCTGACCTGACGACCTGACGACCTGACGACTTTGGGCGCCAACAGCAGGCGACCAGCTACGCCAGCCCACAGTCGTTGGCCATTTCCCCAGACTGCCCGGCAGATGCTGACGCAATGCACTGTTCAGTTTAGTGAACACTTGCTGTGACGTACATGGTGTCACGTGGTCAGCTCGACTGGGCGGAGCACGAGCACTCCTGATCGGATAGAGCCGTCTCTCGACACCTGCGCCGTTCCGAGCGACACAGACGGCTGTGCACGGCTGTGAGAGGCGGTATCAAGTGCGTCCAACAGGCAGCTGGTGGCCAGGAGTGTGCATGTCGCCGGCACCCACTTTGGACAATGGGGGGGGGGGGGCGGCACATGTCGCGTGCAGGAGTGGCATTTTATTCACTTTAGAGATACATCACAACTGGACACCGCAATCCCCATAGTGCAACCCCAACGTGGTACCAAAAATTGATGTCATGCTTGATAGTGACAACCAAATGAACACATGCAGAGCTCAAAAGCAATCCAATACTTTGAAACACTTGGGTAGCTTTTTGATGTCAGCTGGTGCCCATCGTAGCTAAACGTGTGGTGTTAAAACAGCAAAAACTAAACTACCCGTCCACGAACTACGGCCGGCATTGCTGGCGTGCACCATCCAGAACCAGAGGCGCAATGCTCCGCCACCGCTCGCTGTTCGCGCGACAGGCGTCGGTGCCGCTCACCTTGGCCAACCGGGCATCGTCGGACACGGCGGGCTGGGTGGCGCCCCTGGCGGCAGGCGACGGAGACAACGCGCGCCGGTTGAGTCGCCGCCGGAACGACTGGCCCTTGGTCCAGCGCTGTTTCGCCTCCGGCTCCAGCTCGGCCTGCGGACAGAGCGTCTGGTCAGACCGGCATGATACACTCTGCGCCCACATGATGCGGCGTGCTCTGGCGAGGTGCCACCAGTGTGTCCAAATTCCGAAATTAATATGCATGATGGCAGACGGAGCCAGCTGCATACAACTTTCCGAGGGCTATTTTACGTCTCAACTTATGACTAACTTCTTACTTTGACTCAGCGTAATGAAAATATGATATAATTTGCATAATTTTCCAGCCGTTTTGCTAAGTGCTGAGTAGTGTTCAGACATGAGCTTCAATAATGGAGTGCAATTCCACCTTGTGTACAAAATTCATCACTTCAATGTATCGATCGTCCGTGGTAAAATGTCTATGGTACATCGTCCATGGAAAACTATTCGGCGCCCCAGGACATCCCAAGCATGCCACACCCACAGCACATCCCAGACGAACCACATCCACAGCACATCCCAGACGAGTCACACCCACAGCACGTCCCAGATGAGCCACACTCACAACACGTCCCAGACGTGCCACACTCACAACACGTCCCAGACGAGCCACACTCACAGCACGTCCAAGACGAGCCATACTCACAGCACGTCCCGGACGAGCCACACTCACAGCACGTCCCAGACAAGCCACACTCACAGCACGTCCCAGACGAGCCACACTCACAGCACGTCCCGGACGTGCCACACTCACAGGACGACACATCAACCGCGCCCGTTCGACTCTCAATTGGCAAAACCGCAGCAGCGGAGCGCATTGCGGGCCATACAGCATTCGTAACATTTTCTCAAATTCGTTCATTTTACCACCATTCAAATTGTCTTCCTTCTATTCAGCCTCACAGGCCAAATTGCACATGCTGGTCCTCGACTACTGACACCGGCTGCCTCGTGACTGTCCCATTGGATTTCCCTCCTCTTGCGAAACACGCCTGTAGGCAGCGCCTGGTCAGCGAAACGGCGCACCGTGTTTATCATGTAAATTACTGAGGACAGAAATCGTGTACGAGACAGTTTGAACGACTGGCTTTATTGAAGGAGACAGCCTTGACAAGTTGTGCTTCTCAGCTGGACGCCAAGTGCGGCTGTGCGGCACAGCACGCCACAGCGCGGCACAGGGTGTCACAGCGTGGCACAGCGCGGCACAGCGTGTCACGGCGGTCAGGCAGCGGAACGCAGCGGTAAACACAGAGCCAACACTGCGCGACACACCGCGTCACAGGGGCCAAACAGCGGGACGCAGTGGTAAACACTGGCCCAGCAATGCGGCAGTGGCGTACCTCGCAGCGGAACGTCACACCTCCAGCATTACAAAGCAAGTGACACATACCAATGCACACCATCTGTGACCTCGCCACCCACGAGATGTCACACACGAGATATCAGCCCACACCACCTTGCCACTACCACAACGTCCACCTGCGCAGACTGCCTCATCACCATCATGGGAAACGCAACACCTTGCAAATACCACATCCAAATGCCCACACCACCTTGCAAATACCACGACATCCACCTGCCCACACCACCCTCGCCATCATCCCGGGAAACACATTTACGCAAACCACCCCGCCACTTCCAAATCTACCTGCTAACAGCACCTCACCATTGTGTGAAACACACTACCTCACCACCATCACGAGAAATACACCCACCACCTCGCCGTGTGATGGCCCGCAGCCGACCAGCTCCGACCAGAGGACACTGCCGTCGGTCTCCGTGAGCGTCACGTCACCCAGAGCGCGACACTGTCGGCCGGTCTCCGTGAGAGTCACGTCACCCAGAGCGCGACACTGTCGGTCGGTCTCCGTGAGCGTCACGTCGCCCAGAGCGCGACACTGGCGGCCGGTCTCCGTGAGCGTCACGTCACCCAGAGCGCGACACTGTCGGCCGGTCTCCATGAGCGTCACGTCACCCAGAGCGCGACACTGGCGGCCGGTCTCCGTGAGAGTCAGGTCACCCAGAGCGCGACACTGTCGGCCGGTCTCCGTGAGAGTCACGTCACCCAGAGCGCGACACTGGCGGCCGGTCTCCGTGAGCGTCAAGTCGCCCAGAGCGCGACACCGCCGGACGTTTCCTGCCTCCTCCGGACTGTGTCCCGGCGACTGTGTGGATTGACACAGAACTGCCAGTCGACCACCCACCTGCATACCGCACGGACCCTGGCAGACGCGGTTACAGGTCTCCGACAGCATGGATCGGCACCGTACCGGCAGGTCACCCACACACACAGCTCAAACCGTGGCGCTGAGATCACTGCTGAGAAGTTGAGACCGCACGTTGCAAAGACACGGAACTGTGGTCTCAGCACATGACGAGTCTGCGCTGCAGTACGGTACTGACCCGGCGATCGCGCCAACATACCAAGCATCCCGGCCTCCGACACCTCCGTCATCGCCGCCTTTAGCTGTTTATTTGAACTTCACAGGGCTCGGATCAGGATGATCATTTAGCGCCCATCCCCCACCACCACACGCACATCACACTGTACACAGAGCACACAGTGACGCGCGTCACTGCGGCGTGACCGGCGCGGTTACCTTCATGGCCGGTGTCGGCACCGCTCTCCGGCGAGCCACCTCGCCGCCTGGCCACCGTGCGGCGCGGGGAAGTTCTGACTGTGCAGCGGCGCCGCACAGCCAGCCAGCGCCTCCGAGCGGGAACCACGGCCGGCGCGGCCGCCGGCCCTGTGCCGTCCGGCGCAGCAGAACGCCGGCTCACTGGTCACGTGCGCGGACACAGAGCGTCGCGCCGACTGCCGAGGACGTGGCGCGCCGGCTCACTGGACACCAGCGCAGACGGAGCGCCGTACGGCGACTGCCGAGAATGGGCCACGTCGTCGCGCTGGACACGTGTCCGGAAGCTGTCTGCAGGAAGTGAGCATCCTGCAGCGGCGCCGATAGCTGACCGACGCAGCTGACGCGAGCTCAGAGTACGGCGCCGGCCGGCCCGTGTCCGACCGACACCAGACACAACAACCCCCGGCACCCGGCCCGGCGACCCAGCTGGCAGAGCCGGACACCGGCGGTCCACTCGACAAATCGATCGCGATCGGGCTTGCAAGCTCGCCGAGTGCGGAACTTCCCCGAGGTCAGGAGGGGCACACCGCCACTCGGCGCCGTCCGGAGAAGCCGTTGACCCGAGCTGGCGTCGTCGTGCCGTGCAGGGCAGACGTGTCTCGGCGCCACATGTGTGGACCGTGACGACGCCGTCACGTGAGCGCTCATCTGACCGACGACGCGTCGGATGAAACTGGCCGGCGTAACCAGACGCCGCGCCATGGTGGCCATTCGTCCCGGCAGTCCGTTCGTCCGTCCAATCAGAGGGCCACCGTGCGCCGCATACTGAACAGCCGTGGCCTGGGTCGGCAGAGACCACTGCGTGGTTCACCAGAGGCGGCGACACAGGTCACGGCCCGGGTCACCAGTGGACGTGGCACAGGTCACAGCTTGGGTCACCGGTGGCCACGACACAGGTCACAGCATGATTCACCGGTGGCCGCGACACAGGTCACGGTCTGGATCACCAGAGGCCGCGGCACAGATCTCGGAATGGTTCACCAGTAGCCGCGACACAGGTCACGGTCTGGGTCACCAGTGGCCGTGGCACAGGTCACCGCCTGGATCACCAGAGGCCGCGGCACAGATTTCTGCGTGGTCCACCAGTAGCCGCGACACAGGTCACGGTCTGGCTCACTAAGGGCCTCGATCTCAGTCAGCGTCCAGCCACCGGTGGTAAGTGAATGTGCGGCGGCCGTTGAGCCCAGGACGTTTGTGCGCATACCGATCCTGGAGACATCAAGGGGCTGGTGAGGGTGAGGTGGGGGTCAAATGTCAGTTAGTGAGCTTCACGTTACACCGACCATCAGCATTGCTTCCCACAGTGGACGATATACATTACACGAGAGTGGGGTCACGGGGTGTCGTCACTTCCGTCGCTGTGTGCCCCCAGCCAGGCCTCAGCCAAGTGCTGGCGTGCGGTACCCGCCGGCCGCGTCACCAGCCAGGCAGGACCTGATGGATGGGGTCAACCAGTGTCCGACAGCTAATTTAGTTTCACTTGGAGTACATTAACGTAGTTTCGGGGCGCATCGGCTGCATAGGTCATATAGCGAAGAACGTTAACGAGGGGTGGAGCCGGACAACCGGATATCTCTTAAGATCATAAACAATAATTAAGGTAAAAATTACGAGGCCCGATAGTCGCACAATAATATACAACACGTCGGGGTACTTCCGCGTGCTGACGAAACGATCCGCACAGCACTTCGGCTCCTGAGAAACCCCTCACGAAGCGGACCCGAAAGCAAAGCTGGTTGTCACGAGCCGGACGCAGGTTGTCGTGACTGGGTGAACAAATAACGGACCGACGGACCGGCGGAAATGTCACCTCCCCAGCGATGGGGAGGGGCAATAACGGACCGGCGGAAATACCATCTCGCCAGCGATTGGGGATGGGCACATTAGTCAGACCAGCAGATATATCACCTCATCAGCGATGGAAATCGTGATTGAATCCCGGCAGAGCAAGGATGTCCCGAAAAGACCATCAAAGGCGCCAGGTTTCAGACACCTGAGGGGGTGGGGGCGTAGCTCACAGCCGCCGAGACGTACGTGCCCACCTCGGCACTGTCATCACACCAGGGAAAGTGTGACCACACTCGTTTGAGTCGCCGCGGTTCTCAAGTGTATCGCACACTAAGTGGGGTCGGGTCAGCAGCCGGTCGATGTCTATTCCGCCTACGTCCCCACGAAATTTCACCAGACAGGTCCGGCAGACAGTCCCCAGTGTGTCGTGAGCGCGGCAGACAGTCCCCAGTGTGTCGTGAGCGCGGCAGACAGTTCCCAGTGTGTCGTGAGCGCGGCAGACAGTCCCCAGTGTGTCGTGAGCGCGGCAGACAGTCCCCAGTGTGTCGTGAGCGCGGCAGACAGTCCCCAGTGTGTCGTGAGCGCGGCAGACAGTCCCCAGTGTGTCGTGAGCGCGGCAGACAGTCCCCAGTGTGTCGTGAGCGCGGCAGACAGTCCCCAGTGTGTCGTGAGCGCGGCAGACAGTCCCCCAGTGTGTCGTGAGCGCGGCAGACAGTCCCCAGTGTGTCGTGAGCGCGGCAGACAGTCCCCCAGTGTGTCGTGAACGCGGCAGACAGTCCCCATGCGTCCCATGGGTACGGCAGACAGTCCCCGTGTGTAGTAGGTGCGGCCCATATAGTCCCGGTGTTTCGTGGGTGCGGTCGACATAGTCCCCAACGCGTGGTGGGTGCAGCAGACATCGTCCAAAGTGCGCCGTGGGTTCCAACATAGTCCCCAGTGCGTTGTGGATGCGGCCTATACAGTCCCGGTGTTTCACGGGTGCGGCTGATACAGTCCCAGTGTTCCATGGGTGCGGCTGATATAGTCCTGGTGTTTCGTGGGTGCAGCTGATATAGTCCCGGTGTTTCATGGGCGCGGCTGATATAGTCCTGGTGTTTCGGGGATGCAGCTGAAATAGTCGTAGGCGCGGTGTCAAAAGAGTACTCGCTAGGAGTGCAATGTCGAAAAGGCTATATTGGGATGACGTGAAATTTAGTATATTTGCTGTGAGCTCAACATGGAAACAATGGGGTACGGATATCGATGTCGTTCCGGGAGTCTCGAAACCTAGAACCGTGGTGGTGGTGGTGGTTATTGTTTTTTTACGACACCTGGACCGTTGGGTCACATAGCGTCGCCAATCTCTCACGCCGATTAGTCGCAGGCGAAGAGTAGCGACAGGTGAGACTCGAACCTACAATCTTTCGAATGTGAAACGGGAAACTTAACCCCAGACTACCCGTCCCATACAATGTGTCAATAGATGATTGTGTCAATAGATCCTAGGTAGTAGCAATACCTGGGATTGTACTGCAAGTCGCGGGCGGATCACAGTGTGTCCAAATTCGGCTTCACTTGGGCGTCAGATGTACTTTTCTTTAATCTTACAATTCCGGTATCGAAGCCATCTTCGATTGCACCATTGCAACATTTTCAAAGCAAACAAAAACCGAAGTGTATACGTCTGACTTGTGCGCAATTGCATGGTACGTTTATGAGGTTGTGTATCGCCCAGCACAGCTTGAAAAAAAACATGCACGCGGTAATTGACGGCCATTCACGCCAGGTGTGTTTCATTATCATGGGTTTTCTGGGTGCACTGAGGCAGACCGACGGAGAATGTTAACGAACAGACCGACATCTGACGTAGGACGTAAATGTGTTCCCTGTTGCGTGATGTTTTCCACCCAATTAGCCGACTTTAGACACAGTGGTGTATCACTGCCCGCAATAGTGCTCGCGTGAATGATGGATATCAAGATACTGCTGGAAGCGAGACATGAAAACTAGTTATACGCATATGGAAGCGCAATGACAGGACTGTTCTGGGAGAATGCCGATTCATTGGACATTCAGTTAGTGATATAATCCATCCATTTTCGCGAATAATATGTAATTGCTGATATAGTCCCCAGAGACAACAGTGGAACTGTACACCAAATGAGCCGACCAGCCAACCAGCAGCGGCATGCCGGCCGGCGACAGCTGTGGCGCGGGGCTTGGTGAGTCACGGCTGCCGTGTTGAGAATGTCACGTCACCCTCGGCAGCGCCGGACACAGCCGACCGACGGTGTGTATGACACCCGCCACATGCCACGTACCACTCCCCGTGTAGACAATCACGCCCTGGAGGCACGTCGGTCAAAGGTCGGCCCACATTCCGGCGACACGGCACACGGCGCGCCACTGTGGTGACTGGCGACGGCGCCGGCCGCCTCCGCTCGGCACGCTGGGCCCGGCCGAACCCTCGCAGTAGCAGCACACCCGACGGACAACGACCTGGCCCCGCCAGGGGTCAACTCGACCGAGTGCTTCGAGGACATGTCGTGGCTCTGCACCCACAGTCGCCCGAACCGTCCGCTGGCCCACACTTCCCGGTACAACGGACGCGATCCGGATGAGTCAAACAGCTGTAGGAAATTGACGTCACGAACGCTATAAATCTGGTGACAACTCTTGATACTTGGGTTCGACGAATGAAGAGAACAGGGGTTCCTCTGAAGCGCATGACCTCCTCTCTTCATATATGTCTCACACAATTATACTACTTCTTGCCACGTATTTTTATAACTCACTCTGCCTCTCACCTACTGTAATGAAATAATTATATATCATCCAGTTCATATATATATATATATATATATATATATATATATATATATATATATATATATATATATATATATATATATATATATATATATATATATATATTTAGATATATATATGTGTGTATATGCATGTATATATTGGATCGTTGCGACTGACTACAGTCTCCTGTGGCGGACGGCCATGTTGACGGCCTCTGCCCAAGCGGCCGTCAACAGGCCCGACAGGCATGTCGCATGCACGCCGCCACCGACAAGGCCTGGTTGGCGCCGGTTGGCAGCAGCAGCCGTTGCCGCCGCCGCCGCCGTAGTCTCGGCAGACCGACACTGCACCGTGAGAACGAAGGTGCACGCGCCGCTCGACTGTATCGCCCAGTATCGGTAGACGGATCGCATATATCCCGCTCAGCGCGCAGCCGCGGTTTTCCTGGCGGCCGCCGCCCGCCAGACCAAAGTGCACGGGAAATACGGGCGGCAGCTGTCGCCATGGCGACCGACTGTCGACAGGTGCCGTACCTGGACAACTGGACACACCTGTCCCGGCCGCGGCTAAAGACCAACTGGACAACTGGACACACCTGTCCCGGCCGCGGCTAAAGACCAACTGGACAACTGGTCACACCTGTCCCCGCCGTAGCCCGAGGCCAACTGGACAACTGGACACACCTGTCCCGGCCGCGGCTAAAGACCAACTGGACAACTGGTCACACCTGTCCCCGCCGTAGCCCGAGGCCAACTGGACAACTGGACACACCTGTCCCGGACGCAACCCGAAGCCAACCATTCGGAGTCCAGTGCATACCCATGGCCTAGATGGAGGAACCGGTCCATGATGGTAGTACACAGCGGATAGAGTGAAAGGCATCAACGACATCGGAAACGAATTAAGCTAACCAATACTACAAACTAAAGCTGACTAGGCTGACTGAAACGACAGCATACGCTCGATAAGTGCGATACCAAACCACCAAAACGCTCTCCACAAAGATCTCGAAATCTGTATACTTTACAATGCCCTCGAAAATGAATCTGATGTGGAATTTTTAATTTTAATTTAGGGCCGTGTTGCCCATGTTCATCCACACCAAAGCGGGGTACAGAACAAGGAAGAAAGCGTATTTAAGAAGTGCTATATTCAATGCGTATGTTTATGTTCAAGTGTCGGTGATTATATTTCCGCGAGATGGGCAAGATTTGACAGAACAGTGGCTTACAACCAATCGTGTTGCTAAGGTTCAAAGATGTTACAAGAGGGCGGATGTGAGGAGGGGATAACTCTCGCTTTCACAAACACTTCCGTGCAAGAATGTGCTAGATCTAGTGCATAATCTGGGATTTAACAGGGAAATCGTCCGACACTGTTGGCAACATGGCGCCAAGCTGACGCGACACCGAGTATGGTGGGGTGGGGTGGGGTGGGGTAGGGTAGGGTGAGGTGGGGTGGGGTAGGGTGGGGTGGGGTAGGGTGGGGTGGGGTAGGGTGGGGTAGGGTAGGGTATGATATGGTAGGGTGGGATGGGGTTGGGTATGATAGGATAGGGTGGGATGGGGTAGGGCATAGTAGGGTGGGGTGGGGTGAGGTGGGGTAGGGTATGGTAGGGTGGGGTGGTGTAGGGTAGGGTAGGGTGGGGTGGGGTTTGGTGGGGTGTGGTGGGGTGGGGTAGGGTAGGGCAGGGTAGGGTAGGGTGGGGTTTGGTGGGGTGTGGTGGGGTATGGTGTGGTGTGGTGGGGTGGATGGGTAGCATGGCCCTTGGCAGTAGTGGCACCAGCTTCTATACCGGCAGCACATCTTCCTCTGTACCGGCAGCACACCTGCCTCTGTACGGGCAGCACACCTGCCTCTGTACGGGCAGCACACCTGCCTCTATACCGCAGCCGTGTTGGCCGTGTTGCCCGTGTTGGCAGTGCTGGCAGTGCTGACAGTGCTGACAGTGCTGGCAGTGTTGGCAGTGTTGGCAGTGTTGGCCGTGTTGGCCGTGTTGGCAGTGTTGGCAGTGCTGGCAGTGCTGGCAGTGCTGGCCGTGTTGGCAGTGCTGGCAGTGCTGGCAGTGCTGGCAGTGCTGGCAGTGCTGGCAGTGCTGGCAGTGCTGGCAGTGCTGGCAGTGCTGGCAGTGTTGGCAGTGCTGGCAGTGCTGGCAGTGCTGGCAGTGCTGGCCGTGCTGGCAGTGTTGGCAGTGTTGGCAGTGTTGGCAGTGCTGGCAGTGCTGGCAGTGCTGGCAGTGCTGGCAGTGCTGGCAGTGCTGACAGCCGGGCCGCAGCAGGCAACAGGTGGTGCCGGCCGGCAACACGTCAGCGCCCAAACGGCAACACTAGCCGGCCTGATCGGCGGCGGAACAATGGCCGCCACACCCATTGTTCACGCCGTGCCACGGACGTGGGACGGTGCACCATGCTCACGCCCGGCCGGCGCGGGGGGGGGGGCTGCAGTGGCGCCGGGCAGAGGGGGCTCACACACGTGAGGTCAAACCGACCCAGCGATGGCACCGACTGTCATACCGACCCAGGAGAGAACGGGGGGGTCATATGAACTCGGAGAGGCTACCGTTGCAAACAAACTTGGCAAGTTTTAAACATTTGAGTGACTAAAGAAGGTAGGACTTAGGGTTTATCGGCATTCTCCCCTCGGGTCGTTAACGTAGATAATACGGAACAACAGTTCGAACCATCAGTCATAACTGTTCGTTGATAACTATAACCACTCGTTGATAACCATATTCGTCAATATGTAACCTTAACCGTTGGTTGATAGCCATAACCGGTGGTTGATAAGCACAACTTATGGTTAATAACCATAACCGTTGGTTGAACAACGCCTTCCAATCGCACGTTAATGAAATCAGTGATCGTCTTGTCAGACTTGCCGACTGGAATTGTTTATTTAGGTCTAAGTGCGTCGACTCCTGTGCATTTCAAAAGGCATTAGCCAGTGCACACGAGTAAGCGGGTTGAGCCGGTTTTTGTAACCGACAAACTTCGTTGCACCCGTTCAGCTCGTTTTTCCTCGGCCGCGATTTCAAACAGCCGGCCGTCGTTGCCAGCCGGCCGCGACCCGGTTGTCGGACATACGACACCGCGTGGCCCACACATGTATGATGACACTAACCACAACGAGCCGGACCTGGGGCAGCCCAGCCCGTCCACCCGACCCCAGCCACTGCGTGGCCCACACATGGATGGTAGCACCGACCATAGGGTCACAGCACGCCGGGCCAGGGGTGGCCCGTCCACCCCGACCCAGGCCGTGAGCTCAGACAATGCGTGGCCCACACATGGATACCACCAACCACAACGCGCCGGGCCAAGGGCAGCCCGTCCACCCCGACCACATGCCGCGACTCCAGCCACTTCGGCTCGCCCTTCCGTGATGATTTAGATAATGCGTCTGACAATCGACATGTGTCCAGCCCGAGAGCGGACGAAGTGCGATCACTCGTCTGACCACTCGCTGACACGCACCACACGACAGCCGCCGACCAGCGACAGACGTCACACCGCAGGACTGACGACAGTCACGTCACACCGCAGGACTGACGACACTCACGTCACACCGCAGGACTGAGGACACTCACGTCACACCGCAGGACTGACGACAGTCACGTCACACCGCAGGACTGACGACACTCACGTCACACCGCAGGACTGACGACAGTCACGTCACACCGCAGGACTGACGACACTCACGTCACACCGCAGGACCGACGACAGTCACGTCACACCGCAGGACCGACGACAGTCACGTCACACCGCAGGACTGACGACAGTCACGTCACACCGCAGGACTGACGTCAGTCCCGTCACACCGCAGGACTGACGACACTCACGTCACACCGCAGGACTGACGACACTCACGTCACACCGCAGGACTGACGACAGTCACGTCACACCGCAGGACTGACGACACTCACGTCACACCGCAGGACTGACGACAGTCACGTCACACCGCCGACCAGCGACAGTCACGTCACACCGCAGGACTGACGACAGTCACGTCACACCGCAGGACTGACGACAGTCACGTCACACCGCCGACCAGCGACAGTCACGTCACACCGCAGGACTGACGACAGTCACGTCACACCGCAGGACTGACGACACTCACGTCACACCGCAGGACCGACGACAGTCACGTCACACCGCAGGACTGACGACAATCACGTCACACCGCAGGACTGATGACAATCACGTCACATCGCAGGACTGACGACAGTCACGTCACACCGCAGGACTATAATGTTTTCCTGAGGTATGCAATGTGAAAAGGAGAACAGAATGATGCCGATATTCGCCATGAATTATATCATTTACAAAATATTTGTAAAGTTCCTGCAATCTCACCAGAAAACAATATGATGTTCCAATAAGGGCCTTTTTGTCGTTATGTCTATAAGTTATGTGTAGTCACAGTCTTGCAATTGTCTTAAAATGTGGGTGCCTCGCCTCACTGTTCATAATAGTGAGTATGTGCATGATCTATGAAGTTACAAACACAACCTCGTTGTAAACACAAAATGCGACTGTTCAAATACGCATGCACAAGCATGATACTTCAGGTTGGCGGCAAAGGATGTGGTTTTATTATTCGCCAAGTGGTATGTTCCACCCACTCCCACGATATATCTATCACCGTCACCGACTGCATAGTCAGGCCAGCCGCCGCCGGCGAGGACAAGAGCTGGGGAGGAGCACTGGCACGAGTCGCCCGGCCGGCGGCCAGATACCGCTATACTGTTCCGCAAAGCGTGCACTTGCCTGGCAACCGGATCCAAACGCGGCCCCCACACGTTCGCACGAGCGTGACATGATTCCGGCTGCTTCTGATGACCGCAGGTGTCGCACAAGCCGCGGCACAGTCGGCCGCGATCGTGCCTGACCCTCATGGCTAATCGAGCCGAAATCGAGTGGGACAACTCGCCGGTGTTCCGAACATGCACGGAGGCTACAGTGTGGCAACAGTGTGGTCAGCGTCTGCAGTCAGGGTGTGCCAGCGAACAGCGCCGTTTGACACGACAGTGTACGCCAACAGTGACGGTGGCCGCTCCCATCGCGATGCCCGGTCACATCTGAAGGACAGCCGCCTGACCGTCCAGTCATCGCTGAATAATGCATAGTGTACACTTCACACTGTACATTGTATACCGTACACTGTATACAAAGAGCCTTGGATTATTTTATGACGCATTCAACTGGTAGGTTGCATAGCGTGACGAACCTCTCACGTCGATTGTTCTCGGGTGGAATAGGTAATCTGGACGGTTGTGAGATTCGAGATCACGATCTTACGATCAAGAGTATATCGCCCCACCGACTGAGCTACCGCGATCCCCAAGTGTATTACATATTGTACACCGTACACGTACCTCGGGCAACGTTTGGAGCCCTTGACATCTTGTCACTGCCCAGTATCCCGTTCGACTCTTGGCACTCCGCGACTCAAGATCCCTAACCTCACAAAGGCACAGGTGTATTTAGCAACAGCATAAACTTTGCTAGGTAACTTCTCAGCTGGTTAGTTGACTCGTTCGGTTTACGATCGTTCGGGTTCTCTGGCGTTCAGTGGTATACGGCGCCGCATTCTCCTAGACACCCACACGGGCCTGTGCGATCCCTGGGGTTGGAGGGGAGGTGGTTCTCCCTTACCTCCGCGTCTCGGCGGGGCTGCTTCCGCTTCAGCCGCGCCTTGGGCGTCAGCCGCAGACGCAGGCTCTCGATCACCTCCATGACGGTGTGGGCGGGCAGCGTCGGCACCGCCCCGCAGCTCGTCACACCGCGTCACGGCACCGCCCCGCAACTCGTCACACCGCGTCACACTGCGTCACGGCACGCGCCAGAAGCGCGTCGGCGCCGCCGCTCACCGTCCGGGGAACTGAAGCCCGGCCGATACCGAGCCGGATACGGCGCCGCCGAAGGCAACGTAAGCCGACCGGGGGCGGGGCGGCGTGGCGCCACCCGACACCGATCACACGCCGACCGCCAGGCACGGCAGGAGCGGCAGGAGCGACAGGAGCGACAGGAGATGAAGAAGCGGCGGCTCACTGGTCACATACCGGCAGACAGGAGCGACAGGAGCGACAGGAGCGGCAGGAGCGGCAGGTGCGGCAGGTGCGGCAGGTGCGGCAGGTGCGACAGGAACGGCAGGAGCGGCAGGAGCGGCAGGAGCGGCAGGTGCAGCAGGTGCGGCAGGAGAGGAAGGAGCGGCGGCTCACTGGCCAGCGGTCGGTGTGGTGGTCGGACCCGCAGACGGCACAGACGACCAGGTGGCCGGCCGGCGCCGACAGCACGTCTGAGGCCGGCCGCTGCCGTGTCACGCCTCTCCCGGCCGCGCCGTATCGGCAGCCGCAACTGGTTTGAACGGGCCCTGCCTTATCATGCGGCCGGTGGCGGCGCCGCCGCCGCACCGCCGGTCTCGCGGGCGGCCTGTGACACGGCGGCCGATGCCACGCCGCTGCCGTCACACGGCCAGCCTGTGGCACGGCGGCACACCCACGCCCCGGGACACGTCAGGTGAAGTGGCGACGCCAGTTTGGGTCACACTCAGTGATATTTAGCGCCGCCGAGCCCCAGGCTGCCCGGCAACCTTTAACAACAGCCCAGCGACCAGGCCCGGCAATCCGCGGTCAGCTTTAATGGAAAGCTGCACTGTGCAGGTTTACACGGACGGTGGTTTCACTGGCAAGGTTTGGCAATGGAAGCTTTCCAATGGAAGATTTTGCGGAGCCCTTCGAAGATGCCTTTCAGAAATCGTCCTAAAAATTACCTTTAAAAAGTCCGGAACGTGGAAGCAAATCTGACCACTCGGAGAATCTACAAAACATGCAACGTGGATGGTACCGCAAGCAAATATCAGAGTTTTAAACCGAAAGACCGCCAGTCTGATCCCTGAGACGCGTTCCGCACCATGTCCCCACTTCCACGGGGGTTACCAAATTCCGAGAGGTCTCGATACCGCACTGGCAGCAATGCGCAAAATAGCGGCACACGCTACGATGGTCAGGTGTGTGGTACGGGACTCGGTCATAAGGAGGTGCCGCAACGTGGGAGAGCAAGAGAGGGGACTGTGGATTGTGGACTGTTGTAGTCGGGACTGTGGACTGTTGTAGTCGGGACTGTGGACTGTTGTAGTTGGGACTGTGGACTTTGAACACACGACTGAGGAGATTACAGAGCGGGAGGGAAGGGAGGGTACTATTGCAACAGCCAGACGGACAGATGTCAGGAGAGGAGACGGCGACGAGCCGGTCTACCCACACCCCACTTCCATGGGCGTAGCATGAGATCCCTCTCTTGTGCGTGTCTACCGTCGTACCGCCAGCGGTTGTTTCTGTTGTTATGCTCTGCAGACAAGCCGACGTGTTGAGCCAAGCCCAGTTTCAGCCAGCATAGGGTAATCGGAAAAGAGATGATGAACATTGGACGAAGGCAAGTGGAAAATAATCATATAGTGAGGTTCTGGACTTTGAATATCTTGGGACATTTTCATAAAACAAGACTACAAGAGAACACAATGCCATTTGAATGTAACTCAGGATCCAAGCAACTGGTAGGTTGCCGAGAAGCATAAATTGTACGAAAGGAATTAAAACGAGCTTTAGTTCAAGCGAAGTTCTGCTGATCTTCTCCGAAGATTTATACAAGTGATAGGAGTTATAAAATAAACTAAGGAAGAGATCTCCAAAATGCAGGCTTTGTTCGATTCAGCACCGGGATTATCCCGAACTGAGATGTTTAGAGGCTGAGCCGATATCCGGCTGTCGACTTAGCGCTCCAATGTCGAAGGACAAGCCGGCGCACCTGGGGCATCACATGCCGGTATGGCCTGGTACCGGTACACAGGATCCGGCACGGCTGTTCCATCGGCTGAGGGACACCTATGCCAAGCACATCAGGAACGGCAGCTGAAGCCACACTTCGACCGCTACGTGAAGTCCACACACCACCCACCAGCCCGGTGCTGTTCCGATCGATTTGTCACCCAGAGCGGCTGGTCTGATATAGCTTCGGATCTGTGGCCGTGTAGCGCGGGAACACCTGCGATCTGTCGCCACAGCTAATGACCACCGAACCCACCTCCCGACCCGAGAAAGCTTTCCAGCTCCCGCAAAATTGCCGATCAAGTACAGCCGCAGGGGTGAGATTGTTTCCAAATGACTATGGATGCTCGTCCGTTTGATCAGAATTACAGAGCCGATTAGAAAGTCGGGTGGTTGTTTCCGACTGATCCACTGGCCACCAACTCTCATATGCGAGCCGTCCGTATACGGACAGCCAGCCTGCACAAATGAGGTGAATGAATGCGAAATGTTGCATTTGAGGGTTCGATGCATTACAAAGTCTCAATATTTTCCATGTAGCATGTCAAATGACAGCATTATCGATATTAAGAGTGCAGATTCATGTCGTTTTGGCAATATACTTGAAGAATATGAATTTCAGAAATTCAACGGAAGCCCTGACACTGCGAAGCTAACACAGCAAGGTAGCAGTTAAACTATGCATAGTCAAAACAAATATATTTACACGCGTGATACATAACAAAATACTAACTACACGTGGCATGACTACCAAGCCTATTCAATATTCAAGACTTGTGCCAGGTTTGTTTGGGATGGCTGTCAAGTGGAGATGCTGACTTAGTGGGTAATCGCTGAGACACAAATAGCATCCCCACCAACGGGTTGGGATGGCAGCACAGCCGGCACCACCACTCGACGCCGAGCTTCCTACCAGACCAGGCAGATTTCCGAATGGCGACATAATTATCGGGTCGACAACCCTCTGACTACTCGCCTACCTGATACAGAAGACTAGAAATTAAACTTCACAGCACGCACTGCGAGCGAACACCCCACGACGGGGGACACCGGCCAAAGTACCGTCAAGGCACTGCCAGCAGCAGCAGCCGAGGCGGCGAGTGTCGGTTGAACAGAGGCGAAACGGTACGCCGGACAAGCCCCGACCCCACGACGCAGGTCGGACGCGACTGACATTTTGATCGGTGTCTCTAAAACCATAAGTTGCACCGCCAGACCTGCATCGGTTGTCCTCCCTCCCATCGCTACCCTGTGAGGGGGATTAAACACCCGCCGCGATCCCTGCGGCGGATCTTTAGTCTGGTGCCGGCCGCAGAGCTGCCACCCCTGCCCCCGCTCCCGCCGAGGTGACGGGCTGAATACTTGTCGCCGGTCGTCAATAGCCGACTGTCGCCGGGCCGGAGGGCGGGGCGTGCTATCGCGGCCGTTTACTCAGGCCGCGCCGCCGCCCGCCCCGCCGGCCGTTACAGGGCGAGCAGAGCAATGAGCGCCGGTGACGGTGACGGTGGCGGTGACAGTGGGAAGGCGCGTGCTAGATGGCAGCACTGACACGCGCGGCGCCCGGCTCTGCCTGCACAGTACACATCGCGGCCAGCACCGCAGCGGCCGTCGGACGGCCGGCGGTCGCCGCTGGCAAACCGTCCGCCCGGCCGGCTGGTGATGATTGTGTCTGGAGGTCCGCCGGCAGCTGGGGCCATGCCGTTCCCTCTCGCTACCCAAAAAATCACCTGGTTGGTTTAAGTTTTCGCCTATCTGAAAGTAGTCATTGCGAAGACAGTTCAAGACTTTTCCGAGAGCTTTTCAAGATTGCGAAGAATAGTCGGAATGTTTCTGGCGTTGCTGTACCACTCGGACTCACCGTGACACAGCGGCTTCACATTCGTGCCACATTTTGTATTGTTGTACGCGTGGCCTTGATGATACTGTATCTCACCGGGGATATTCCGACCAATCACACAAGGGCCGCGGTTTGAAAGTGTTTGAAAGCAAATACGAGTAGTATCGTATATAGGCCGATATGCGACACATATTTTGCGGGAGACAGAGCGCGGCCTGCTGTCAGCCTCTCATTGCGGGCTGACATGTCACGGAAACCCCCTGGTCGCAAAATGAGTCACTTCATCACATAGCGGACTTGATATTCAGGGGACAGTCCGGTAACGCCTGGCAATCTTCAGCGGCGCTCTGGGATTGACAGCGTGCCGCCAGCACGCTCATTTAGCGCCTACGATTCCGCCTGGGGTAGGCGAAATTACAGACGTAGGCGGCATCATCCGACGCGTGGAGCGAGCGCCGCGCGCGCCGGGGGTTCCCACCACTCCTACCCCGTCCCACCACCTGGTGCGGCACGGGCTCAGACCGGGGGTTCCCACCACTCCTACCCCGTCCCACCACCTGGTGCGGCACGGGCTCAGACCGGGGGTTCCCACCACTCCTACCCCGTCCCACCACCTGGTGCGGCACGGGCTCAGACCGGGGGTTCCCACCACTCCTACCCCGTCCCCCCCCCCCCCCGTCCCGCCACCTGGTGCGGCACGGGCTCAGACCGGGGGTTCCCACCACTCCTACCCCGTCCCACCACCTGGTGCGGCACGGGCTCAGACCGGGGGTTCCCACCACTCCTGCCCCGTCCCGCCACCTGGTGCGGCACGGGCTCAGACCGAGGGTTCCCACCACTCCTGCCCCGTCCCACCACCTGGTGCGGCACGGGCTCAGACCGGGGGTTCCCACCACTCCTGCCCCGCCCGCCACCTGGTGCGGCACGGGCTCAGACCGGGGGTTCCCACCACTCCTGCCCCGTCCCACCACCTGGTGCGGTACGGGCTCAGACCGGGGGTTCCCACCACTCCTGCCCCGTCCCGCCACCTGGTGCGGCACGGGCTCAGACCAGGGGTTCCCACCACTCCTGCCCCGTCCCGCCATATAGCTCCCGACACCCTGGGGATTCATCGTCTGTGTCCACGTGTGACGGTTTCCCACCCTGTCAGTTGGCAAACTCAAGAGTAAGGTCAGCTGCGCGCACACTGCCTGAACAGGCACGGCCGCCGTCGGTGGGTAACTCGCAATCGGGAGCGGGCAGTGCCAAGAAATGGCCCACGTTTGAAGTGTCCGCTGTCAAAATAAGTATAGGTGCACCCCAAAAGAAATTCACTGAATAAAAAAATTGTTATCGTATGAAGAGCCATACCTAACATATTAACAAATAACCACTGTTAGCTATGCCATTATCCAATAATATCTGAGGTGAAAGAGAGGAAGGAGGTGGAGAGCCATTTATGACATCCATGTCGAGTTATGCGGAAGTTCTTACACAAAATATCAGTGACGTTATTGACAATAAAGCACATATGCCACTTCATGTGCGCGCTACGAAGGCGTCACTGGAGGTCCCACACTTCAACACCTGCACGAAACAATACAAATGCATCGCTGCCGATGTTGGGGCGCGTAGTCCAACAGGAATTGGTTGCTCGCTGCTTGTCATTGACCAAACTGTTCCGGACATGCGCACCACTTCATGCAGCGGCCCGTCCGCTGAACGGCATACTGAACAACGCTCAACGTTGGAACGAACAAGTGTCACAACACGTGAGCGTAGTGCCGCCCACGGCGTGCGTTGCGCACATCGTGGGAGACACTTTCTCCCCGGCGTTGTGAAGTATCACAGTCGCAGCACATCAGCCGGCAGGTAACGCGCAGGTGACACACTGGACCTTATCACCGTCTGGACGTGAGATGATGGCCCGTTAATCACCACAACCAAGCAGTCACAACACGACTCGAGTCATTTGACTTCGCGGGCAAACATACCACGCTCTTCCACGAACGAGACCAGAGTTGATCATCACCATCGGCTGCTTCTGTATCCACTATCACTGTCGCTTAGGTTCACGAGAAGAGTGGGCATGTTGAACACCAGCCAGCAAGTTAGGTGGAGGGAGCACTTGCACACAACGATAGCATCACTGGCAGAGACAAGCCACTTGTCATCCCCTAGTTAGTTATTTGAGTTTAAGGGTGCTTCGACACTTGCCATCACTAATCAGCGTGTCCGTGCGGCGGTGTGTATAGACGGTGCCAAACTGCTGCGGTGGTGCCCAGCGGTGATACCCTGCGGTGGGTCACGTGACCAACAGCAGGGCAAACTCCACCATGTGTTCGGGTGCATGCGATAATCTGCTCATTCGACATGCATGGACAATGCCCCGCACGAAAGCTATCTTACCATTGTCACCCATGCGCCGAGGGACGTTTTAACGCATCTCTCTAATTTCTTGAATACGTCACCCTCCTAACTACAATGGCTCTCACGCTAGTGCGCGACGCCACTAAATTTCAGAGATTGCAGCAAATATCACAATAGGCGGTGGAATGCAACACCTTTCCAACTGTGATGCGGCATGTGGACAAAGAACCGGACTGTGGGTTTGGAACGGCACGAACGTGCACCCGATATGCACGGTAGGCGTCACTTTGGCCACTCCCACAGCCATTGGTGGCCCAGATCAGACAGCGACACCGGACGTCATTGTCTGGACCAGCCACCGAGTGCCGACCAGCTGGCTCCGTCCACAGGGCACCATCGGGACAGGTGTACCTGGCGCCTACATCAGCAGTAACCGCCAGTGCACCAGTGTCTCGCCAGGTTCATCCTTCGCTGGCCCCGGGGAGGTCAGGCCCCACCAGTCCCGGGGAGGTCGACCCAACTAGCCCTAGGGAGGTCCGACCCCGCTAGTTTCGGGGAGCCCGGGAGTACCATCGCACGAGGGCAGCTGTGCCTGGCACGGCTGACCCGCGACTCGTGATGACAGTGCAACACGTGATCGACGTCACCAGCCGCCGCCCACTTCCGGCCTGCGCCGGGACCGGCCGTGGGGCGTGGCCAAACCCGGGCGATTCAGGCCAGCCTTCAGACCCGACAGGCGCCGCGCCGCGAGCCAGCCGAGGATGGATCGCACCTCGGAGCAATTTCTCTCGTTCTCGATAGCCGCCTCCCGATCAGGGACCGGATGCTTGCATGCCGGCCGGCGATATCTCCATCCACCGTCGTGGTCTGGAGGCACTTGATTACACAACGCGTGACCTGCTACCACGAATAACAATGGCTGGCGCTGGCCCCAGCCGAGCATGATGGCGGCCAGTGGAGCCGGCCCCGACCAACAGGTTCAGCAGCACGACCGGCGCCGACCAACAGATCCAGCAGCATGACAGGCGCGGACCAACAGATCCAGCGGCACGACAGGCGCGGACCAACAGACTCAGCGACACGCCAGGCGCGGACCAACAGGTTCAGCAGCACGACCGGCGCCGACCAACAGACTCAGCAGCATGACAGGCGCGGACCAACAGATTCAGCGACACGCCAGGCGCGGACCAACAGATTCAGCGACACGCCAGGCGCGGACCAACAGATCCAGCGACACGCCAGGCGCGGACCAACAGATCCAGCGGCACGACAGGTGCGGACCAACAGATCCAGCGGCACGACAGGTGCGGACCAGCAGATCCAGCGGCATGCCAGGCGCGGACCAACAGATCCAGCGGCACGACAGGCGCGGACCAACAGATCCAGCGGCACGACAGGTGCGGACCAACAGATCCAGCGGCACGACAGGCGCGGACCAACAGATCCAGCGGCACGACAGGCGCGGACCAACAGATCCAGCGACACACCAGGCGCGGACCAACAGATCCAGCGACACGCCAGGCGCGGACCAACAGATCCAGCGACACACCAGGCGCGGACCAACAGATCCAGCGACACGCCAGGCGCGGACCAACAGATCCAGCGGCACGACAGGTGCGGACCAGCAGATCCAGCGGCACGACAGGCGCGGACCAACAGATCCAGCGACACGCCAGGTGCGGACCAGCAGATCCAGCGGCACGACAGGCGCGGACCAACAGATCCAGCGGCACGACAGGCGCGGACCAACAGATCCAGCGGCACGACAGGCGCGGACCAGCGGCGCAGCAGTGAGCCGCTCCCACGTCAGCCCGACCCGCCACTGCCCAACGGCTGGGATCGGAGCGCCCTCCGGTCGAGCAGACGGCCAACACGAATCAAAGCTCGACGTCACGCACATACTCAGCCCACAAACAGCGGCTGCAGACAATAAATAATCCTGCGGTAAGGTTCGTGTTCACTTTCACCTCGTAGCAAGTCAGGTCCATGGGTCCACGTGAACTCGAGACGTTGACGTCCTCGTAACTCTAACCAGAGCTGAAGCATCGTGGCCCGGCGGGCTTGCGTCACACACGTACCTACCGCAGCCTCGCCAATCGTTTCGCACGGCCCTGAGCGACGATATCGAGGCAGAAACGGTCGGTGCTCGGCGGCGCTATCACATACTCAGGCGTATCGCCGCCGGGTGACAACGGGCGGCAGAGCAATGGCACTCGGTCACAGAGCGGGCGGCGGAACAGTACCGCCCGGTCACAGAGCGGGCGGTGGAACGGTGGCACCCGGTCACAGAGCGGGCGGTGGAACAGTACCGCCCGGTCACAGAGCGGGCGGTGGAACAGTGGTACCGGGTCACAGAACGGGCGGTGGAACAGTGGTACCGGGTCACAGAGTTGGCGACAGCATTGTGTCGCCTGGTCACAGAGCGGGCGGCGGAACAGTGCCGCCCAGTCACAGAGCGGGCGGCGGCGCAATACTGCCCGGTCTCAGAGCGGGCGGCGGAGCAGTACTGTCCGGTCTCAGAGCGGGTGGCGGAGCAGTGCCGCCCAGTCACAGAGCGGGCGGTGGCGCAATACTGCCCGGTCTCAGAGCGGGCGGCGGCGCAATACTGCCCGGTCTCAGAGCGGGTGGCGGAGCAGTGCCGCCGCCTGCGTGCTCACGACTGGCGAGCCGTGGCCTCGTTAGCGCCGGCGCCCGTGTCACGAGGTTTCTCCGTCCGATGGACGCCGCGTGCTGCCCTCAGCTGCTCGTGCCAGATCTGCCGTGCCTTGCCGCCGGCGCCCGGGCGCTTTATCGCCGCCATAAACCGGGCCAATGCCATTGCACCCGGGAACGGCTTTGGGAGACGCTCTTCAGTGGTCTATACATCGGCTGCCAGCTGGGACGGCTCCCGGACGGTGCTGCTGGACCCGGCGGGGCCGACTACTCCCCGGACCCCACCGCTCCACCCGCCACCAGACGTGTGACAGCCCCTCGTCGCCTCGCCTCAATACCGCACCACATGACAGCCCGTCCCAGGCCCCGCTTCACCAGCCAGATTCACACGGTGGTTATTATGCGGACCCGGCAAAGCGTCGTGACACACATCTCCATCCAAGCGATGCAGATTTATCCGGCATAAAACAAAGAAGGAATTTGAAATGCGAGGGCGCGTGCTGCGGTGTGAATACTGTGGCCGCCTCTGCTGCATTACCGGTACGGGAGGGGTGCGGATGGTGACAACGGCGCAAGCACGAGACACATCGACATGTTGTGGTTAGGGGCTCGTCAGTATGCCAAGTTGGTACAGCCGGAACGGGACGGCTCGCACAATCCACAGCCGACCAGGCGTCTGACATCACCCGCTGACCGATGTGACGCCAAGTGTTATCTCACGTCTGGCCGACCGATTCTTCATCACAGTCGGGCGGCGACGTCGCTGACGAGAGGGGCGTCGTGACGGTCACCCCCCCCCTAACCCGCAACCACAGCATCGCACAGCCTACAGCCAAAACCTGCGCTCCACGGTAATATTTCCGTCAAGGCAAGACCGCTTCATGAATATTGAGATATACATTTCCAAAAAAATAAAAAGTAAAAGAGTACATCCGACTGTGAGTGACGAAGTTAGACGACAAATGCCGAACAATAATGAAGTTATGTCATCACAGGCGTGACGACCGGGATGTGCCGCTCAGATGGGTTGTGTATCGTGCACAGGGGAGTGGATTCGCTCGGGCTTCCCTCTCGCTCGTAGGAACACAGGGTTGAAAAGGCACTTGTCTCGCTTAAACGAACATATAAACAGATCTCACATGTATTATCGCAGGCGGTCGGTGTCGCCGTCAGGGCGACACCGACCGGCACCTGGACGTCACAGCCGTCACCGTCCTCTAATGCATTGCTCAGTCAGCTCGTCAACAATGTCTGCGCACTGGCTGTTCGCTGGTCTGAGTAAAAAGCAGTGGCTGTCACCGAGATCGTGTTCCCACCGTGTTGAGAATGTGAGCTGCGGTGACGTGTGAACTCTGGTCCGTGTGCGTCAGCGCGACGGACACGCCTGCCGCATCCTCCTGCCGCCCCCGCTGAGGCACAATACCGGGGACGGTCGGCCGGCAGCGGGTCGTTATCCCGGCTTTCTTCACCATCAGCGGTACAATGCGGCGAGCGGAAGGGATGGCCGAGGCGCAGTGCTTACACAAGAGCTTTATGACGCGCAGTTCATTCACATGGAGCTGGGGTTATTGAGACATTATCCGGATCATTAGGCGGGCAGGAAGACCATTTGTACCGTCTGTGGACTGCTTCAAATGGCGGCCGCGTGGGTTATGTAGGCAGTGCGGCAATATGCGCCTGAAGCGAAGGTGAGAGTGCTGAATGCCTCATCAACTGTGCACGTCTGCACTGTTTTAAATTCCATATTTAGAAGATGAAAGTAAACCAAACGGATAATGTGCAGGCTTTTGCACGCATTGACACGTCGGAGGATCTCCCACCACCAGCTTAACGGTGAACACCTGACGTCAACAGCCCGAGGGCACGAAACAATGCAGCCCCGGAGCTGCTGACGGGCGTCCGGCGGAAGCGGCCGCTTAGAAAGCGGAGCGCATCCGAGCGGCGAGTGCAGCGCTGTCGGGTGCCGCCGGATGTGGGCCGTGGTGGTCACCTCAGAGCGGGCCGTGGCTGCCGCAGCTGCCGCAGCTGCCGCAGCCGCCGCCCCGCCGACTTCCAGCCCACATCTGACCGGCCGGCCGCCGGAGGTGCTCCAGCACATCTCGCGCCGCCGCGCCGCCGCGCCGCCGCGCCGGCCTGCCTCCCCACCGCGGAGATGCGTCAACGGTTACGGCCATTAGAATTAATGTGCTCGCACCGGCCTGGCCGTACCGGTGGAATGGGTTCAGCAGCTTCCCGCCAACGGTAAACACGCCACCGTAGTGGCGCAGCTGGACGGCGTACAGACTGCGGCGGCACCTTCGGGGACCGGCCCCCGCCATCTAACCAGCAACGGAGTCCGCTTACCAGGCGGGAGCGGACTTGCAGACCGGGGACTGAACAGATCGGCGACTAAGAAACTGCGCTCCAGGGTAGACCAGACATCAGTAAACTAGGATCCAGGGCAGACCAATCACCGGATGTTCGGAGCGATGGCGCTGCTGTCAAAGGAAACGGCCAATTGCGGTCCATGATAGATACACAGGAAGTGATTTCTCTCCGACACGGCCGAGACGTCACACAGCAGACCGGGCCCAGGTCGGAGCGACGCCATCACATGCACACACTCACACGACCGTGTGTGAGCCACTCACACACTCACACACAATCGGACTCAGCCGTGCGTGGTGACGGCACCTGAACCACGGTGCAAAAAGGCCGTCCGAATATTACTGCCACGTCACGCACAGCCAGACAGAACTCGTCCTGTGCGGACCACCCAGGACCGACTCCGTCTCAAGGCCTTTCCATGCGGTGTTAGCAGATCAGAGCGGGCCGTTTCGAGCGTGAGACACGTCGACGGGTCCACCAGGGCCGGGCCGAGAGTAGAGTCGGCCGACCCGACCCAGCCCGGCCCGCCGACCTGGCAGGTCGTCGGGTCACGGGGCCGCTGCACCGCCCGCGGCCACTGTCCGCCACACAGCTGGTGCGCTGGTGCACACACGGCAGCTGACCCTCACCCCTCCTGTTTTTGTGGCGCGTCGCCACTGGCAGGTGCGCCGGGCGGCAGCCCGGCAGCTGGCTGGCCAGACGAGCAGTCAGCCGATAATCTAAGACCCGTAACCCCGTTCAGGAGCAGACGGCTCAGCAGTTGTCGGTCTGGCTTTCGACGGTGGCACGCGCCTCGGTAGCCAGGCTGTCGGACCACTGGCGGGGGGAGATGCCGAGCCGGTACCGCTCGTCTCACCTGGTGAGGAGCGAAGTGTTGCGGTATCCAGCTGTGCACGTGGCGGCGGCGGGACGCCGGCGCGGCACACAGGTCAGGCGAGGCCACCACGTGACACGAGTGTCGGCGCAGCAGCATGACGGCGGCGTCGGCGGCCGGCGCGCGGCCCGGCACGCGTCGGCACACAGCCGCCGTCGGAGCCGACGCCGGCGGCGGGGACCGCCGACAGCCGGCCACTGACGGGCCGTCGGCGGCTGGCGGCGAGGCGCGCCGATGCACGCGACTCCGCTTCACCACGCGACCAGCGGCCGGCAGCGGCGGCGGCGGGGACGGTGGGGACGGCTGCCGCCGCGACTGCCGCGGCGCCGTCGGTCGACAGCGCGGCAGCGTCTCGCAGCCGAAGCCGCACGCCTGCCGCTGGTGTCGCTCCTGCCACATGCTGACGAAGGCGGCCGTGGTGGCCGACGGCGGCGAGCGCGGCTCCGGACAGCTGCGCGTGCTCTGCGAGTGGGCGTGCGGCGACGCAAGGTCGGTGAGTGACACGCCGCGACACAGCTCGGTCAGACTGGTGCGCACTCGCAGCGCCGTCTGCTGCAGTCGCACGGAGCGCAGCAGACGCTCGGCGCGCGGCGACAGGAACGAGCAGGCGCGCGCCAGCCGCGGCGGCCGCACCGCCTCCAGCAGCGACGTCATTGGCGTCTGGGTCATCCACGTGGGCCGCGCCGTCATCGACTCCGGCAGCGGTGTCATCGGAGTCGGAGTCGCCCACATCATTTTCCGCCAGCGCAGCTCGTGCGAGTGTTCCTGCACCATAACTGTCCCACAAAAGTCGACAGCGGCGCGCCGACTGCTCGCTCCGCCGCGGTCCCGGCGTCCGTCGGCGGCAGCTCTCAGGCTGAGCTGTCCAACTATAGCACTCCAGCACCGGCCACAGGCACACTCACTGCTCCACTCCAGCACTGACTACTATCAGTCGCACCCAATGCTCTACTCCGGCGCCGGCCACCGCCACACCCACCGCTCACTCCTGCGCCAGCCACCGCCACACCCACCGCTCCACTCCGGCGCCGGCCACTGTCACCGCCCCCACGGCGCGCGCGACACGCACACGGACGCCACCCAACTGACACGCGCCGTCGACGCCGTCCGACGCTCAAACCGGCCGCGCTCCCACGGCGGATCGATGCCGCCAACGGTCGGCGCCAGGGGGCGCCCGGCCGCGGCCGCGCCGGCGGGGGCGCTTCCGCCGCAGATGGTCCGCCCCGCTCAACGGTCGGCCGGCGCCGCGACAGGCAGAGCGGTGCCGGATCACACGCTTAGAGCAGCTCACTCCCACACGCGCCGGGGAGACGCCGGACCAGTGTACCGGGTCGCACGCTCACAACCGCCCACTTCCACACAAGTCAGAGACGCTGGAAGACCGGTGGCGCAAGTCCTGAGGGCACGCCAACCGTCGCCGGGTGCACTCCCACAATTAGCCGGCCCCGGGCTGCGACCCGTCCACTGTCCGCGGCCGTCCGTGTCCGTGCGACATGGGAGGCGGGCGAGAGCGGCAACGCACCGGCGTCCGCCGCCGCCACGCACCGGCGACTGACGGGAGAGCGGCGCGAACGGCCGACCGCCGTCTCCGCCGCCGCCGCCGCCGCCGCCGCCGCCGCTGTTTCGCGGCTGCCCTTCCGGCCGGTCGGCACGAAGGTGTCCCACCTGACACACGGCCAGGTGCCGTCAGGTAGCCGCCGCAGACAAAGGCGGCACGAGCCGGGCCGGGCCGCCCCCTGGCGCGCCACGCGCCGCTGCAGCAGACGCCCGCCACGGCCGCCGCATGTGTCGACCAAAGATGCGGCATGTAACGCGTCTCAGCCGGACCAAGCCATCTGAATCGTGACGCACAGAGCGCCGGAAAACAAAACCGGGCCCAACCTAGTCGCTGCAGGAGATGATCCCCAACTTAGAGCCCAGTCGAGGCAGGTGGCCATCAAAATTCCAGCGTCGCCGCTTCCCGGAGCGGCCCTGTTGCACGGCGGTCTATTGGGGATGGGGAGGGGGTTCGGCAGGGTGTAGCACCGGCCGACGGCGGTCCGTCACTGCAGCCGGTAATGGGCCGAGTACCGCACACAGTAGCATACGGCGCCGTCAGCGGGCTGGTGGGTACCGGGTACTGCCGTCTGCACCGCCGAGCAGCCCTCCGTGCAGCCGGGACGGAGCGCTGTGAAGGCCGGGGGATTTCGACGTCAGGGTCGCCAGATTCGCCCAGAGGACGCCGGTGCCCAACATCAGTATCTCCCTCGTGCAGTGATCGTCTGCCGTGCATTAACACTCGCACGCCAGGTCCGCGCCAACTTCGCATGTCCGGGGGGGGCAGATGTCTGCCCCCATAAGATCTCTAGAACTATGCTAGCTAGCGACAAACGGAAAACGACGTTGGATAGCTAGTGACGGGCTCCATCTAAAGTGTTTCGGTCATTTTTTTCGCTCAGGTCAACAGTCAGGTCACTGGGTTATCATATGTCAAATTCGACCATCTCAGGTGGGACCCAGATATTGACACATATCTCAGAACCTGTAACAGATAGAAACAAACGGCGAACGCTATTCGACATTCCTTGTAATGCGCTACCGACAATAGGCGGTGTAATTTAAGGTCAGGTCAACCGAAACTCAGGTCAAGGTCATGAAGTCGCCTGGGGACATCATGTAATGTATCAATCGACACGCCTTGGCGATACAAGCACAACGACGGTAATTTCAGCCTTATATCTTAATGCAGTGCGATATAATGCGCACAAATGTGTAGTGATCTCAGGTGACCTCAGAGACCTTGGTGAGGTCACTGAGCAAAAATGTCAGCGGCAACATTGAGCATAGCTTCCATCTACATACCACAACCGTTGTGAGATCATTCCGAGCGCAAATATGTGACCAGGAAACATTTGTATATTTTACCATAGCCCTATAATGGGGAAGCCATGGCAGCGACCTGATCTAAGGTCAATGCTACGAGAGAAAAAAACGAGATACATATTATTATCCCTGATGAGATCATGACATGCTATAAGTTTGAAATCAATCGCCCAATTATTGTGGAAGTTATGCCATCTAGAACTCGGAGTGTAGTTGGGTCACTTCGCCTGACCTGGTGACCTGACCTGAGATGACCCAGGATTAGAAATGCATGATGATATGTGGAAAAGACCAATGAACAACTATGCGAGGTTTGGCCTCGCTGACTAGATTAGTTTGGCGGCAAATGAGGAAAAACCGGTGGGGGACAGATATCTGCCCCTCGGACGTGCGCGGGTTAATGCCCAATACACCATCGGAAAGGCTGGTCATTCTTGGATAGTGTCGAACCAGATGATCATGCACTTCCAAATCAACACATCACTGCATATGATGGTCTGCGATGGATGTTGCATGCTGTAGCACGATGCATGTGGGCCACCACTGTTCAAAACTGAAGTGTTATTAAGCGTCTATATGTTCAGCAAAACTAGGTAAGCACAATGGCACACCACTTATAGCATGCACTTTCAAGTTTCGTCCAGCAGGTGGTTTTAATTTGATGTAACCGTGGTTAAAACGACTGGAAAACTAGTATTCCACCTTTGTTGCGAAGGTGAAAACAACTCATGTTTAGATCACCCTGTCTACTTCTCTTGCATACATTAAGTTCTGCCTCTATGGGTGCACCCTGAAATCCGGTCGTGGCTAATAGGTTTTTTGGGGGATTCGGCACGTCAGGCACATTCCTGATCATGCTGAATGGAGTCAACGTTTTTTACCGAAAAACACGCGTATTCGCATTTTTCAACCCGAAATTGTAATTCCAGCGAACATGAACTCCATTCGCCAGCTTAGTCCAGACAAAGCCGCGGCTGAAATTGATGTCGCTTCTGCCACTGGTGTCAAGAAGGTGGCAACGCACATTTTCCATAATTTGTCCAATTCCTCGACACCTCGAGATACACCGTACCGCCACACCGTCGCCGGGACCATGTGGCCCAGCGGCCAAGTAGTCTCCCAACACGTACCGCCACACCGTCGCCGGGACCATGTGGCCCAGCGGCCAAGTAGTCTCCCAACACGTCGTACTGCCACACCGCTGCCGGGACCATGTGGCCCAGCGGCCAAGTAGTCTCCCGACACGTCGTACCGCCACACCGCCGCCGGGACCATGTGGCCATAGTCTCCCGACAACGGGCCAGATCGAGAGCTGCCGCCGCGCCGTGCACCGCACAGCGACACCCACCCGGACGGCGAGCGCACCGGTCGTGTCCGTCCGCCTGTTCCGGCCCGGTCGAAGTCGTGATTACCGGCGCCGCCGTCCCGCCGTGGCGACCAGCGCGGCCCAGATTCCGATGGCGATACCTCGCCGTGAGATACTCGACATCTCCCCTGCTGTCCGCCCACCGCCCACCACTCGATGGCTTCACCATGCGATGGCTTCAAACGCCCGCCGATTACGCACACCGAGCGGGGCTAGCCCGCATGTGCTGCTCCACATTTCTCCATCTCATCAGCAAATGAATTATATCGCGTTCGCCTTTAATATGCACATGCTTGATCACTTTCGAATCTGGCCGCCCGCGGAACGATCGAAGAAATCGCAATGCTGACGGGTCGGCGCTCTTAAATGCCGATTAACTCCCACGTCGCGTGCCACAGACGATGTGCTGTATGCGGTGCGGTTTCTCGGACGCGCTGAGTGTTCCGGCCGCCTTGGCTCTCGGCAGTGCTCGGTATGGCACACTACCGACGCCGCCGCACCGCAGAACAGCCAGGGCGCTCGGGGTCCGGCCGCACCGGCACAGGCCTACCAAGTCGTCGCCGTGCATAGAAACAGCCGACCTCCCGGGATTTCAGCTTTCAAGAACGTGTTCCTTCGTTTCTTTTACAATGCATTCAACCGCCAGGTCATATAGCGTCGCCATCCTCCCACGCTGATTTATCGCGGGTAGACTCGATAAATGCCGCCAGTTGCGAGATTCGAGCACATAATCTTGCAATCCAGAGCCCGACGCTCTACCGACTGCGCTACCGCGGCTACCAAATGGTTGTATGCGATTCAACCTTGTCTTATACCATCATGTGTGGGAAAAATGCTGGAAAAAACTAGTGTTTGCCATTCCAGTGGCATTAATCGTTTTAACTTTAAATTACTAGAAAAAATTGTTAACCCGAAGCGGACCACAATGCAGTTATCAGTCATTTGTGAAATATGGTGGAATATATCACTTGCTGAACACTGAATCGACATCCTTGCAAAAAAACATCAGCATCGCGCCTCTTGCATCAAAAGGCATGATGTCGAAACTGTGTGAAATCGCCATTCCGTGTTCCTATCAGTATACTGCGCATGAACATCGTGCTTATACTCACCATGATGAGCCACGATACACAATTATTACATAGGACAATTACAGGTCAGGAGATTAACTTTGTGTTCCGTCATAAAAAGTCAGTTTTAACATTTACCATCGAAACTATGTATCCCTAAGTTAGGCAGCTCTCAAAGGAAACGAAAAGGGCACAGTCGCTATTGGTTTGACACTCAGTTTGAACCACTCCATATTACTGATGACGCTATTTCCATATATATAGAATTGACATCCTGTGGCACACCCAACCAAAACCATTATTTTAACACTGCCACTATGGGCGTATAGCCCAGACATCTGGAGAACCTCAGGATCCAAAACCACAAACCTGTCATGGTCCCCTGCATCAGGTTGATGTGTCTCGGCAGCAAATGTGTTTGCCAGTTCAATGACATTAACCAGTTTATGCCATCACCTTGTCAATCCCGCTAATTATTGCTAAATCAGAAGCGAGACATTAGCAGGCCAAGGTACAGGCAGAATAATTGCATGATCCTGAAACAAAACCAAATAAAAAACTAAGTGTCGCGAATTCAGTACCTCGGCCTTCACGCATATCCACTTCACATGAGTGCTCATTCATGAGTGCATGAGTGCATGGGAGTGCAGGAGAATGTGAGCGTATGTATGAGACGTAGTCATCACCTAGTCCATCTTAAACTAGTTGTAGTCATCACAGGGTAACTTAACTTGCGATAACATTCTGCGATAACTTAACCTGGAACGGATGTTTTTCAGTCTTTAAAACTGAAACTAGACCCTCAGTTTGCACTTTGCAGTACCTCTTGAACACAGTATCTCAGAGCAGTTCATCGTCCAACGTCTTATTGAACGTCCAAACGAGGAAAATTGAGAGAAATATTCCGGAGATGATAATGGCCTGGATCCAAAAATCCAGAAGAAAAACATATTTGTCCAGCCCTGGTCATTACCCAGCCACCTTCCGCGCCACCAAAAGGGTGTACCTCTCATGCAGTGCGCCACAAATGCCGCCGACGGCCGCCGCCCAACACGCGGCGCCCTCTCCCAGGGCAGGAGCGGGGCAGCCGATCTGGGGCAGGAGCGGGGCGGCTGATCTGAGCCGTGGAGAACAGTGGAGACGGCGGTGTGGGTGCAGCCCGGAACACGGACGGCATCTAAACTGGGGAGGGACGGACAAACCGGAAGGAAGTCGGGCAGATTCAGATCACACGACGAGAAGTCCGACAAGTCACTTCTCGGGTCAGCTAAGATGTGTTGACAAGCCAATGGCTGTCACCGGTGACGATGGATTGGATTGTGGCTTTACGACGCACTCGACAGCTGAGGCCATACGGCTTCGCCTGCCTCCAGCCTGCCTGGAAATTGTGGTTGTGTGACCATATTCCTGGGGCTATAGAAGTCTCGATTTCAAATTGTATCTACATCCTTGCCTCGACGTTAAGATCGCAAATTTGTACACACTGTATCGCAGCGTTTCCAGCGCTACCGGTAAGTGTATGCTGACCCCAGCCAATGCGCCTGGGGACAGGCGCGGCCCGCGGGACGCGACAACCAGTACCGCAACAGACCGTGCCACAGCTACATTCGCATCGCCCCACACATTTCCATAAAGAAAACGATGAGCTTCCGGGCTATGCGTGAAAATCCGACTGCGTGAAGCGTTCGTCGTCTCCACACAATGCCGCTGGTTCGGCTCGACGCCGCGTCGCTTTCGTCTGTTGGACGTCGCCGGCTAGGACTCTCTGGCGGCTCACCGTAGCCGGCGGCGCCCTGCAGTAACGCTGGTCCCGGTCTCATCAAAAACCGCTGCCGGCACGGCGCCTCCGAGAGAGAAAGTCCTCCCAGCCGTCCATCTCCTCCGCCCACGGGGGACGAAGCGACGAGTCAGTCGACCGACTTCCCTCACTGGACGACATTATTAGGAGCACCATCTCTCACTGGACAGGGCTAAAATAATGGTTTTACGCTAGGTGTGAGATGTCGAAACGCGTACAGTAGGATGTCGAAGTTTGCCATGGAATTAGTGCCATTTAAAATGCTTTTGACTTTTTCAGGATCAAGTTTGAGCCAATAGTGTAGGTACTTATGATGATACCTTTATCATTTGTTTTGAAATTCACCATTTATGAAGAGCTATAGTCTGGATAGTGAGAACAACAACTATGTTATTAACTGGTATTGCATGCCATGTCACGTTACGTTATAGGTAATGCATTTACCTGAAATTGCATTGCGAAATGTTCGTGTATCATCATTCCTTATCGAGAGGCATGCACATGCTACTTATAAATGAGATACTATAGAAAGGAGACATGAAGACCTCATAAGCATGTATCAAGGATCAGGATGTCGATACTTCTTGGAGAAGGATGTCGATTGAATGTTCAGAAAGTGGTATATTCCACGCTGTTTCAGGAATAATTTATCACTGTCACTGGACCACATTATCGGAAGCGTTATCTCTCAATGGAATACATCACCAGTAGCATCATTTCTCACTGGATTACAATTCCAGTAGCGTCGTCTCTCACTGGACCACATTACCCGAGGTGTAATCTCTCACTGGACCACATTAACATGGGTGAGAATGATCAACTCTGGTCGAAGCGCCCTAAATCCCAAATAACTAGCTGGACCACATTAACAGGAGCGTCATCTTTCACTGAACTACATTACTAGCAGCGTCATCTCTCAATGGGTTACATTAGCAGGAGCATCATCTCTCACTGGACCACGTTACCGGGAATGCCACCTCTCACTGAACCAGGTGACCAGGAGCATTATCTCTCACTGAACTAGGTGACCGGGAATGCCTTCTAACTGTATACTGAAGGTGACTTCCTCTGAGAGGGGCACCTTTCGCTGAAAGATCCGTTGAGCGGAGGAGGGGTGCACTCAAGCCTTCCTCGAGCCTCGAACCAACCAAGAGCACCATCTCACACCGAATAGCATGTCACTGAGGATGAGTGGCTGGAACCGAAACTATGCCATTCAATAATGCACCCGGGATTTGCTTTGAGTGTGGCGAAACCAAACGACGACTACGGTGTACAGGACCATGCAAGGGTGTGGGCTAAGAGATAATTGCACTTGAAAGGTATTCTGGTTCAACGACAGCGGGAGGTCAAAACAGGTTTCGCCAAGCTGCAGTCGAGCGTTCTGGCACGAACGTGACAACGCCTAATTTTGTGTCCATGATGATGGATCGAACTATGAAGGTCACCTTGAAGACATGCTTTAGGCATAAGTAGAAACATGGGAAAATGTCGTCGCTGTATCTTCCCGCCATCAGTTTTCTTCAATACACGAGTCTTATCAGGAGAGGATACAAGGGGGCATGTGCTCTCCATGGAAAGGCACATACTTCAACGGACATAAAAGGCTCGAGGAAGGCTTGAGTGCACCCCTCCTCCGCTCAACGGATCTTTCAGCGAAAGGTGCCCCTCTCAGAGGAAGTCACCTTCAGTATACATGAGTGTGTACCCATGTATACTGAAGGTGTACATGTATACCTCTTCCCGCTCAACATATTTTTTTCAGCAGAAGGTGCTCCTTCAGTGACTTTCGCAGTGACGCCAGGAGGAAATGATGCCTCTCCAGACGAAAAGTGCTGAAACCAGACGAAAATCCCAGGACACGCCCCCGTGTCCTATGGCTCATATTTTCAAATCGCCACTGAAGTGTTATCTGGTTTCCCTACGAAATAATATCCCCTTTCGATATGGGATAGCCCCGTCGGCTTCGGTTCACGATCTCATGACGTATATAATATACACAGCAGGGCACCATTCCACGCCTGGGATACAATGATGCATGCATAGCATTACAGCTATCAAGCATTTGCGCACCTGACGTTCTCGTGTCCAATTAGGAGCGTATTCAATGCTGGGGGCACTTTGAGGCCGCGTCTAACGACTGCGTGATGGTGGCCGACGTCGATGCCATGGGAACCCATCGCTACTTAGGGTCCGACATTGCCCTGCTGCAGTGTAATTGTAGCCTCGCCAGTCCCGGCGGCAAAACCGTCCCTCCCGGCCGACGGAAGCGCCATTACCCCCAATCAATTCAATAAGCAAACTGTCGATTCAGCGATGCTGCCCACACGACTCGATGGTTTTATGCTGTGCACCTGGTAACTGATTACAGCCCAGTTCTCAAACATTCCACACGCGACTTAGTAGCGACAGCAGCGGTCATAAGCCGAACCGCCAGTTCACCGTCCCACCAACAGATGGCTCTGCCACCACCAGCGCGATCTGCATTCAGGTCGCGAGGAATTTCCGAAAGCGGTCCACGCCCAAGGAATGTGGTCGTTAATTCGTGGACGCGCTTTGGCGCGGGAGTGCGCGCGGTGGACCAGGCCAGACCAGACCAAAGAAACGCACCAGGCCAACCTGCGTGACCTGACCGGCCGAGCGACCTCACGCCATGCAGAGCGCGGGGCGAAGCGCATCAGTCGCCAGAATCCCGTGCACGCTCGACGGAACAGCGCCCCAAACGGCCCGACGGGGTGGCGGATTATCGGCCATACATAGTGTGAGCGGTGGGCGGGCGCCGGCACGGACGTCTCCGCGTGCAACGTGCGCGGCCCGGCCGGCCGGCCGCCGTCTGCAGGGGTACCAATTAGCCGCCGCGCCGCCGCCGCCGCCGGGTCCCAGCGTCGGCGGCGGCTCCCCGGCCCTGCCCTGCCCGGCGCCGGCGCCACTTTCGCCGTCGGCCGGCAGAGAAGATAGGAGCAGCACGGCCGGCGCACCGATCGGTCCGGGCCGGCTGCGGCGTCCGCGAGCAGTGTCTCGGCGGGTCCCGGCCCAGACCAGCCTCACTCCCGGAGTGCTCGCTCCCGGCCATCCTCACTTCCTGAGTGTCCACTCCGGACCGGTCGGCACAGACCTGGCGTGAATGCCGTGCTGGAATGCATGCCTGGTCAGCACCGACAGCCGGCGCGTATTCCCGCCAACCTGTGGCGGGATACATGTGGCCGAATACATGAATATAAGACCGCATGCCTGGGACCGTGTTCGCCAGATAGCCGGCAACCAGGACTGACAATGACCACAGATAACACAGGCACACTGCTGACCAACGTGCCGGAATTCATTTCGATTTGAGCGTCATATGCAAATAAACGTGCTGTAATTGTTATTAAAGATGTAACCAAGCTGTCAGATGGCATATGATGCATCTTGCACGGAACTGCATAACTTGATTATAAGTCAGTATACAGCCCAGGATCACTTCAAAATCAATAAGCAACAAATGGAAGTCAGTCACGGCAGCTGTGTTCTTTTTTAACAACTACCAATGTATTGGGTGCATTGATACAGCCCTATGGAAGGTGCGAACAAAAAGCTAAATATCTGACCTCTGGTGCAAATAATTGTTCTCCTACGTGTTGTATTCCGCCCAAATATTTCAAATTCGACGCACTGCAGCTGGATACTTGTAGCTTAGCCGCATTTTCACAAGAGAAGTTTGCCAAGGTCACCGCGCCAGCTGTAATATCAGAGGTAGAGGAGGGTGCTTGGCATTGATGCACTGCCTCGCCGCCTCGAGCATTGCGTGGACTTTCAACGAGGTGACTGCGAGAACATTCTAGCCCTACACCTTTCACATGCCATTGCAGGCGCTCCTCTGTCTCTCTTGCGAGTGCGAGCCACCCCCTCTCTCTCTCTCTTTCAGCATTTATCTTTACCCTCTCTTCATCTCTTTCTTCTCCTCTCTCCCTGTCTATCCATACATCTTCTCTCCTTTCTCTCCCGGTGAGTCAGCCCAAATGAGTCGCCCGGCCCCGTCTTCTGCCTGCCATTATGCAATGGTCAGCCCGGTCTCTAGCTGACCCTTCTCTCCAGTGGTGGGGCGAGCGGCGACCCGGCGACCGCGACGGCACCGGCGGACACGGACACGCCACGTGCACACAGATATGGCCAGTCCGGACACGGCACACCAGACGACAAACACGCACCATCGGTGCTGGCTCCGTCTCCGCCGACACGCGACCGGGATGTCAAACACCGGTCAGCCGTGGCGGCTCGGGCGCCTCTACCCAGACGACTGCCAGGCCGCTATGCCACCTGATGTCCCCCCCCCCCTTCCCGCAACTTTGGAAGTCGAACCCATGAAATATTGAAGCAATGCTGCATAGATGTCGAGTATGACATACTACTCGTGTTCAACATAGGTACGTGTAAGATTGGCCAACATTTGTAATGAGTGGTGATAATATTATCGCGGTTGTTCTAGGTATTCTTTAGTATTGGTGGTGACGGCGTCTTTGATAAATTGACATAGTACAAGCAACTCTATCTTAAGCTTTCTCAAATCGATAATCACACCGGTAATTATCACCGATCGCTACGATGGTTACATGTTTCTTTTCGGACTGTTTGTAATCAGTTTTGGTTATAAAAATAAAAACAATAATTAAAATAGGCGCCATGCGAAGCGAATGGGAAGAGTCGTTTCGGCACCAAGCAAATTCTCCATATTCTGTAGTAGTTTTCGATGAACCTTTTCCAGACTATTTTGTCCCCGGACGGACAGGTTAATGGAAACGGGGAAAAAATATGAAAGTAATGGGGTTTTCAAAACGGCAAAATTGTGTGGCTCAAATCCGAGGAGAAATTCGGCGAGTTACAAACCTCATATTGTTCAAGTGCCAAAAACCATTCCAGATTGTGATGCACGCTAATGCAATGACTCCGCATACTCGAAAAGACAGCAAATTCAAGATAGCGCACATCTGCAAGAACATCAAAACATGAATATACGGCTCAAAACAAGTATTGCATGGCCCATGTGAACGTCGAAAAAAACGGCGTGGTTCTGCCACACACAACATAGTCAACCTCAAATCTAAACTGAAAGCGGCTTCTCGTATCCAATCAATACGCATGTGGAGGTGCTCGGTGTTGCTTGCTTGATTGCTTGATTTACGAAGTGTGGGGGTGACATGGCCCTCCCTTGTCACGTGCTCCTAGACGCATGGCTGCTGCAGTCAAAGTCGCAAGCAATCTGAAAACATCCAGAAATCAAGAAATTGCATAACTGCAATGGTATGCTGCCATTGGATTTAAGGCACTGCCAATGGTGTTAGATCTTGGCCATTTAGCCATATTTGTTGCAAGTCGTGCATTCGACAAATATTCTAAGCTGTACTAGACCTCGGCTAGAAAGCCAAATTTGTTGCAAATCTTGCATTCTAATCATGTTCTTACTTCAATTTTCGGCTAATTCCCAACCATTTCAGGAGAAATTATCCACTCTCATACCCAAGCCCAAAGTGGTCTAGAATATTGCTGACCAGGTCTAGATAAAGGTTCCTGCATTGTTGTGGCTTTATCAGTGCACATTTAAACAAAAAGGAACAACTTCAATGCATGCGGGGGAAATGTTCAGCCACCATTCATCTAAGATAAGTTAGGCACTATTGATATGCATCCATTTCATGCTCGCAGTTCACGCTCTAGATTTTGCACGCAGGAACGCAATGCCCAAAAAATAAATAATCCTTCCTGGCCGAGGTTCAAGCTGGAGCATGCTGGCGTGTTCGAGTGACGCAACTATTCATCATATTTAGACATACATTAAACTTTCCAAATGTAAGATAGCTTCACCCCGCCCGAAATGCACATCGCGGATGTGAGCGTGAGACCCAATATGTCACAAGCCACCTTTCCGGCCAGCAGGGACAATCTGGGCTCCCAGCTCAATAAGTAGCGAGATCGGAGCTCTCTGACCTCTACTGTCCCAGGGTGTTGCGGTTCTAAATGTGACATCCAATGCAGTCGAAGATTGGCAGCTTTGACGGTAACTATTTCCATTACTCAACGTACCGTTTTGAACTTCCTTCCGCTATTGGAGTTGATCGGGGAGAATAACGAGTACAATTTAGCAGTAGAAGTAAAGCCACATATCAGCAATTCGCCATTGGACTTCGCCTTTTACAGACCGAGTAGCCGGCAGCAATGCCACCGGATGACAAAGGCAGCTAACAAACGTCAGATCCGCCTCCCCAGCCAAGTTTTCCTGTTCGTGCGAAACGGCGAGGGGAACGCGGCAAAGCCGATGTGTCGCGTCGCTGAAGCGAGATTCCACACCGGATATCACCATCTGGTACGTCTCTTGTTGCTTATGCACTTGTTAGTTGGGTTTTAGGGCGCTTCGACGAGGGTTTGCTCATTAGTGTCCATAACTACTCTGGTATCTCACCGTTAGATGGAAGATATTGCACTGGTGTACACGTAGCTGAATGAAACACTTTGTACCGGGGGTGTGGCAACATTTTTGGGAGGGGCAGAGCAATGTAACGTAAGTAAGTTGGATGCGAGCATATATTTATATTTTGAACTCCTGTATTTGGAGTGGAATTTTCGGGCCCTTCGAGTAAGTGAGGATAATTTGCTTTTTGCTTTGACATAAGAAACTACCTTTTGCCCTATCCGATGACCTTTGGGCATTCTATCAACGGGCAGGATGCTAACAGTCATTTTCAGATAGTGCTACTAAACATTCCAGCGAAAAAATGAAACGATAATTTATCGGAGAGGGCAATGCTCCGGGTGACACAGCTCAGGAGCAGCCCATTTGTCCAACCCTGTACGTGACTATTATAAGCACATCTCGTATGTGCACTCTTCCAATCCGTGATGGCATCAGACAAAATAGACACCGAAGATGCTATGTGCGGACGCGAGGCGACACACACGGGGTACACGAGGTGCGACCTGAAGCTGAGCCGATACCATCGGCGTGCTCCCTTCCACTGCGGAGAGAGCGGAATCGCAACTGCAACTGGCGCACCATTTAGCAGGTCCATTTCACAGTCCACACAAGCCGCGTCCACAGTCCACGCGCGCCGACGCGCTCGAAAGCCGGCATCGGGAGCGCGACATCCAGGCGTCTCATTCCATCCGTCGGCATGGAGGCATGCCGAACAAAAACAAATCGAGGATGGTGAAACGCGTGCGTCGTCGGCGCGGCTCGGCTCGTCGCTGCAGAGCGGCGGCAGCTGGCCAGCTTTCGCTGGACGGCGGCCAGTCGGAGGTGCCGGGACGGCCGGCGTGCGGCTGCGGCACGACAGCCGCCGTGTCGACACCTCCCCGGCGACGCGACACCCCACTGAGCGGCTCGTCGCCGGCCTGCCGGCGCTGCCGAACAGCGTCTGTCGGTCACGCAGTCCGCATCGCGGACGAAGCCGCCGTCCTGGCGGCTGCCTCGCTGAGAAGCATTGTAGCTGACGCCGACAGACGTACTGCAGCTGCGGCTGCTCCGACGGAGAGACCGCGGCCGGCAGCTGTACCGTAGCCGACAGCTGCTTCGGACAAACACACTACAGCCGGCCGCTACCCCGGGCATACACACTGCAGCTGGCCACTACCCCGGGCGCAGTCACACTGCAGCCGGCCACTACTCTGGGTACACACACTGCAGCCTGCCACTACACCGGGCATACACATTGCAGCCGGCCGCTACCCCGAGCAGCCACACTGCAGCCGGCCACTACTCCGGCCACTACCCATCCGGCACCTCACCCTAGCAGACTGCAGACGGCAGCTCACTCCAGCAGACTGCAGCCGGCAGCTTCCCCAGGCAGACACATTGCAGCAGGAAACTGCCTCGGACAAGAACGCGGCAGCCGGCAGCTCACCCTAGCAGACTGCAGGCGGCAGCTCACTCCAGCTGACTGCAGCCGGCAGCTTCCCCAGGCATATGTTCTGCAGCAGACAGCCACCTCGAGCATAAGCACTGCCATCTCCGCCCATCGACTGCCCGACAGCCGCTGAGAGAACAACAGTTCAGGGCAGGTGGGGTCGACCACCACGTGCAGCGTGAAGCGGTCTCACCCGGCCACAGCTGCGGCCGGCGGGAGCCCTTCTCAGTCCTCACCACTCCGGCCCGTTTGAACGGGCGTGCCACGTGGCGGATCGAGCCGGGCGGCGGCGACAGACGCCGGGTCCGCCGCAGCCCACCCAGGCCGGCAACTGGTGAGCACGGCACACCCGATCACGGCGCAGTCTGCGCTGACGGACTGCGCCGCGCGACGGCCGCCATCGGAGACTGCCCGGGGCCATGTCAGCCGCGGCCAACTCGACGGCTGCCAGAAATGCCAATTTCTCAGCCGCGTTTGCGTGGCTGTGTGTTCCGGGGCACGGTGTCGGCGCGCGACAGCAGACGCCTGCACGTGCCGCCGCCCATCGCCCCGTCCCACGAACTATCGGTCGGCCTCCCACGGTCTCTGGCACAAGTACGAGGCCACCTGCGCGCGGTACTGCGACGGCCGCGGCACATGACGCGGCCCATGGCAGCCGGCCGCACTGCACGCACGCAGACCGGCGCTGGTGACGAGCAGCTGCACGGCGGGCCACTCCCGTCCCGGCCGCTCGACCCAGTGTCACCCCCTGTGACGGGCCAGCGGCACTGCCGCCCAGCTCGACCCTCGCCGTGACACCGACACCTCTGACCTCGCAGCCTTGGGCCGCGGGCGGCCAGACGCGCACACAGCTGCCCCGGCGAGGGTCAGGGCCCGGGTAACCCGACCGCGCCGGCGCCTCTCCCCAGCTGGCGGGCAGCCGCGCGCAGCGCTTTCAGAGCGGCGGGCTCGGTTCAGGGTCAACACAACCGTCTCGCGGCGGGAGCCGGCGTCCGCTCTCGCCAACGGACCGACGGCGAACCAAAGCGAACACGGCAGGGCACCCAGACTGGGTACCTACGTGGCCTGCGCAGCCAAATAATTATTCAAGGCGCCGAGACTCTCAACTGTATGCATAGTGCGCACAATATATTTTGGCAGTTGTGTGCACATTTAGACCGACGTGTACCCGTTATGACCTGTCAGAAATAACGAGAAACCGGCGCATGCCAGACAGAACAAGGCAATACATATATATAAATGTCAGCCAGACAAGCTTCACGCAAGTACCTCGACTACTGCTGTACAGGCCAGCTTTGCACATTAGGATCTGTCATAGCTTACAGCATCGACTTTATATGTACGGTCAATAACCACACAGAAAGCACGTGTTTTCCACAATGCTATGAATTCGTCAACGGTCGTCCCACGAAAAGTGTTCCGGTGTACGTCACTATCGCTTGTCAATAGGGCTCGGTAATTATCGTTCAAAGTAGCAACAGTTATTAAGACAATGCTGCTGAAATGCTGATCTGACTCCGTTCAGCGCAGAAATATTTAACGGTTGTCCCATTCCCATAATTGTCTGGTGCATCCGTTCGTCGGCCATTGCCGTTATAGGCAGCTTCATATCCTGGTCTCCAAGACCGCAGCAAATGATCACATACAGCAACCTTCCACCGAGGTAGTCGGACACAAAGCTCAGCACCCTCGAGTCACACACAGCACAGCCCGAGTCACCACACACGTGTCCGTGGAATACACACAGCAGACAACTGGCACCGGTTCAGCCGGGTTTGCCGGTCCAGTGGTGCTGCAGAGACCACCGGACACTGACACCCACTGTCACCACTGTCACCTTGCACTATCGCACACCTCACGATGCATGAGATGCACGCGGATGCAGTCACGGAGGACTCGCGACCAGTAAACAAAACAGCTGCCGAGACATCCGCGGCACGAGGTGATTGTCAACCGCGTGCCGACCAGATAGCTAGAGATGGCAGCCGGACCACGGCGGATACGTCCGTCCCCGGGCCGTTATCGCATCGTACGCTCCCGGCCGCAGTCGATGGTGCCTACAAATATCGGCGGGTACGCTGCGCCCTGGCCGGGCTCGACACGCAGGCGACCGGTGCGTCCGGGTCGGCTGGCCGGCGCCGCTGCTGCCGTGGCTGGTGTGACGCAGACCGTCGCATCGTCGCGCTGCCCCGGCCATTGCCAGCTCTGGCACCGTCCACAACCACCACAGGTCCGAACGACGGCCGGCTCAACGGCAGACTCAGCCTCGTCGGGCTCTGTTGCAGCCGTACGTCTGTGAAACTCTTCACGTGTCTGTGAAGCAACCGACACGACTACCAACCACGTTGGGGCGTGGTGAGCAAGAATAAGACTAACCGGTGTCCTTTGACGTGGAATTAGTGTGCTCGTCAGCTTACGACGAAAACCCTGCGCGGTGCGTCCGAAGGTGTTCATGTGCAAGCAAAACACGCGTCCTAGTAGGACTGTGCACAGGGTTGCGGTAGGCAACACGCATACAGGAGCGAATACAACATATTCCCACGACCATGCAGAGCCCAAAGCCAAGATCAGCCAGCTCATGTAGCTAAGCTCACCAATACATATAGACATGCCCACTTAACGCATATGACTAGGTGGCAAAGCACCCGGCGATTGCCTGACATAACTAATAGCAAGACGTGGCTAGCACAAGGAAAGAGGAGCAACCAGTGAAGAGAGCAACACGCAAACAAAAAGACGAAAAATAACAAGACACGGAAATAGAGAGCGAGGAAGGTGCTGAAGGCCAACGACGGACGATAGACAGACAGACAGACAGACAGACAGACAGACAGACAGACAGATAGACAGACAGACAGACAGACAGACAGACAGACAGACAGACAGACAGACAGACATACAGACAGACAGACAGACAGACAGACAGATAGACAGACAGATAGATAGACAGACCGTGTGTGACAGGTGTCAGACGAACGGTGTGGGCAGTGACGGCCGGCTCTGTACTTACCACCTGCTGGCCGGACGGGCAGCAGCCGGGCTCGGTGCGCACCTCGTCCGGATGTCGCTCGAGGCTGCGCACGAAGCGGCGCGCCTCGTGGCCAGTGACCATGCGGGTCAGCTCGGTGTCGGAGCCGTGCATGAGGCGGGCGGCCACCATGCGGCCGGCGGCGCCGCCGAACGCCGCGCCGCCCGCGCCGCGCAAGTCCTCCAGGCTGCGCACGAAGCTGCACTCGGACGACTTGCAGCTGTTGGAGTGTTGCAGTGGGCGCGGGTCGCGGCGCGCGGCCAGGGGTGGTGGCGGTGGCGGCGGCGGGGGCGGAGGGGGTGGCGGTGGCGGCCCCATCACACCCTGGCTGCCGACGCGGTGAATGCGCAACCGCTCGCGCTCAACGTCCACCACGAAGATGCGCTCGGCCGGGTGGCCGTCGTCGCGGAAGCCGATGCCGGAGTCGCTGTTGCTGCTGTTGCTGCTGGTGTTGCTGCGCGGCGGCGAGGCTGGCTGCAGCCCGGGCTCGGCCATGCCGGGCAGCACGCGGTTGCGGTACAGACCGAGGATGGCCTGCAGGATCGGCTCGGCAGAGTGCGGAAACTCCTGGCAGCCGGCCGCCGACGGCACGCACTGCACGCCGAACGTGCGCGCCCTCTTGACGTGGTCGATGTGCGCCGTCAGCTTCGGGTCCACCATGAACACGTGGCACGAGCTGGAGAGCGGCGGCGGCGACTCGTCCTGGCTCTGGTCGCTGATGTCGTCGTGCCAGTGCACGGTGACCAGGCCGAAGAAGCGCTTGTCGTCCGCGTAGATGCCACAGAAGGTGATGCGGTCTGCCGGGTAGGCGGCCAGCGCCCAGCCGTGCGTGTTGGACAGCAGCACGCGGCCCGGCAGCACCGACATCAGCACCAGCGTGTGCACCTTCTTCTCCACGCGCAGTCGGCGGATGCAGTTGCGGATCGCCTGCAGACGCGACCCGGCCAGGTCCTTCTCCTTGGGCATCTCGATGGTGCCCAGGTAGCCCACCACTGCGCGAAACAGAGCCGGGTCGGCGGCGGCCGCCTCCTGCTGCCGCTCGCGCTGCAGCTCCTGCAGGGTGGGGTAGATGAGTCCGTTCACCTCCTGCTCGGTGATGACGAGCCGTTCGCCGGCGACGGTGGCCGCGGCCGCAGCGGCGGCGGAAATGGCGGCAATGCCGGCGGGGCCGGGTCGGCCGGTGCGCCGCACGGCCGCCCGGTAGCCAGGCGCCGGTGCCGTCGGCTGCAGGAAGCCCTGCGGGTCGCGCGGCGGCGGCGGCGGCTCGTCGTCGTCCCAGCTGAAGCCGGGCGAGCCGCGGCCGCCGGCCGGTCGCGCCGCCGCCTGTCGGTGGCGCGCGCGGTGCGCCTGCTTGTGCTTGGTGCGTGCCGCCAGACAGGCCTCGTCGTCCGAGCTGTCCGTGTAGTAGTTCTCGGCGATCTGCAGTCGCAGCGTGGAACACGTGCTGCCGATCAGCTGGACGACGTCGTCGTGCGGACTGGCGGCCACGCTCTGGCCGTTGACGGCCAGCAGGTAGTCGCCCGGTCGGAGGCCGGCCGCGTCCGCCGGACTGGCCGTCACGATGCAGCTCAGCAGGCACGGCGCCTGGCCAGAGATGGTGAAGCCGAACCCGCTGACGCCGCGCTGCACCTCTACCGTGCGCACGCCGTAGCTGGGCCGCTTCTTACGCCGCCGCGTCGGGTGCATCTGCGCACGACATACACGGTCAGCACGGCACACACCGCAACTCCAAACAGCACACGCCACACTACTGGTGCAACTTCCTATATGCATCTGCGGTGCTTTTTAGTCAGCCGGCTAAATATGCTTCCAGATATTAGCGATACCCACTTACAGGATCCAATGTTAAGTTTTGTGAGTGCGTTTCAAGCCTTAGAGGTGGATAGGTACCCAAAACAACACAAACACGCGCAAATTGGAGTATCTAGCGTCCCTAGAGGGCGAAGGCGTGTCAATATATGCAACATCTGGATTCCGAGACACAGCTATTTTCGGCATCCAACCGCACACGCCTTGTCCGCCACCACAAATGACTCCAGAAGTGGTTGGTTGGTTAGTTATTGGGGTTTAAGGCCGCATCGACTCCAGAAGTGATGATGAACTGGAGTTTAGAGCTCGTCGGGTTCCAGGAGTGCGGTGGGTGAAGTGGGTAGCGGTGGGTGCAGGCTGGGTGAAGGCCCGGCGACGTGCCTGGCTGAATACGTGCACGAGAATCCGGTTGCCGGTGTTGGGCAGAGGGGTGAGGCAATGCGTCGGGTGCCCATGTGTAGATTGCGCAGGCTAATTACGACAGCATGCCCACAACTGCGAGCACAGTGCGAGGCCGCAGTGCGAGGCCGCAGTGCGAGGCCACAGAACGGAGTCCGCCGTGTGCCTACACCGCAAATAGTGCACGATGTGCGGGATGCGCGAGAATGCCGTCATGGCCGACTAATGACCAAAACAATGGCCGCTGAGGCGCCCGCAGCACGAGCCGAGTCGCAACCGTTAGTCATCCAGCCTGCATTAACCCAAAACGTCGGGTGACGCGAGAGACGATGGGCCAGTTCCGTTATCCAATACTGGAGTACGGCTCGCATTCCGAAACTGCCGCGCCGACCGATGAACTCCGGTCATCGTCTGGATAGCGTGTCGGGCCGATCGCAGCGCGTCGAGCGACACAAGCCTGTGGTATCCAGCAATCTGGGCAAAAGGGAGCCGTATTGCGCGCTACGTCTCTCATGCTCGACAGCTACTGAGTGCACATGTGCCCCCGTGCTCGATGTGGTGCCACGCGTAGCGAACGGCACTGTGTGCACGTTCTGGCAGCGGCAACAGCCCGCTCGGTTCAGACCACGGCCATGCCACGGCTGTGCAGGGGAGCGCCGGCAGGAACATTGCTCCATTGAAGCTACCGGCTCCGAAGGGTGTCCGGGGAATGCCAAAAGATGACGCAGACGTGTTGCGGTTCCAACTGCAGACCCAAGCTACGTCGTCGCCCCCATGGGTGTAGGGGGCAGACGCGAGGTAGGCAGTTGCCCTCACGGGTGTGAAGGTTAGACCCGAACTACGCCATCGCCCACATGGATGTAAGGATCAGACCATAGCTACGTCATCGTCCCCATGGGCGTAAGGATCCGACCCGAGCTACGTCATCGTCCCCATGGGCGTAAGGGTCAGACCCGAGGGATGCAGTCGCCCTCACGGGTGTGAAGGTTGGACCCGAACTACGCCATCGTCCACATGGATGTAAGGATCAGACCAGAGCTACGTCATCGTCCCCATGGGTGCAAGGATTATTGGCTAGGGTGTGGGCCACCCTAAGTTTATAGCTGCCATCATAGCATTAGGAAAAACTGCCGTTAGAACAGTATTAAAACAATGGTTTCTCGTTAGGTGTGAGATGCAAACACGAGTACAAGTTCGTCATGGAAATACTGCTAGCTCAAATATTTGTGAAGTCCTTCAGACCCAGTTTTGGGACTACGAAGTACATGTGACTGTACCTGTTTTACGTGTTTTGAGAGGTACCTATTTTAGGGATATCGATATCAATGACAATGACACAAACACCTGTGCTATGAGCTGGCATTGTTCAACAAAGCATATTATAGGCAATCCTTTTACCTGAAATTGCACTATGGGATGTTCTGTATCACGACCCAGGATATACTATGATGAGTATAAGCATGATACTTAGAAACGAGATATGGTAAGAAACAGTGTATGAGGATTTCACCAGCATGCACCAAGAAGCAAGATGTCGAAACATCTTTGCGAAGAATGTTGATTCAGTGTTTATTCATGGTATATTCCACCTTATTGCACAAATAATTTATTACTGCGCTAGACTGACCGAGCGGTACGAATAGGACTAAAAAACAGGATGCTTCTGGATTTTTTGCATCCAGAAAAATGTCCTATGAAAAAAATATCCTTGTATTATCGTTTGGATGAAGAATGGAGCTGTTTGGCAATGAGTTGCATCGTGATAGTGTTTAAGATTCACTAGAAAGTGCAAACTGAAATTCCGATGTCGCATGATCGAAGAAAAATATCTCCGCATCCAATCGATCAACATTTTTTTCCTCCACATCCCAGATAACAAAGCTCGAATTCAACCCTAGCCACCGACAGTTGGTCGCACCGGATGCGTTAAAAATTGTATCTCGTCCTACTCGCTTAAAAATAGATCCCATACACGCATTGTCACCGCTAATTAGTGGGAACAGGAACTCGGATTCTAAGGAGGTGTGCTGAGTACGCCGCGTTACGAACATTGGGATCCGTGATGCCAAAACACGATGATCGATTCAGGGGCAAGTCCATCAGTGATGCTAAAATAAGCAGCAGGTGTACTAACACCATAGACGTGCTGAATCCGAGAAGCAGAAATTCACGGGGCGAGGATTCGGGGTGGAGTGTGGGGTGGCAACATCTTGGGCTCGTACTGGACCAAGAAGCTGCTCCAATTCACATAGCGGGTCCACCCAGAACAGCTCCTCATCCCCCCCCCCCCCTAACCTAGTGATGTAACACTGCGAATGTCATCGCTATACGGCCCAAAAGAACAAATCCGCGAAGCACATTAATAATGTCAAGGTGTCTCCAACCATGGCCACCAGTTCCACATCAACGTTTCGCAAGTACCATCAACTCTGCACGGATGCCGACCACGCCGACTTCCTTTTTTGTCATCGAGGATATGATAGCTTGGTATTGTCGTAAAACAGGATCGTTAAAACTATATTTGATGCTTACAGTTGCAATGATGGTGATATAGTTTGCATAAAAGGCCACGGACATCTTCCCTGCACTCCCCGAAAATGGCTCACGGACCCAGCTTTGCATACACACGCCCTCCAGACGACGGCGCTGGGTCTCAACTCTGCACACATACGCCCTCCAGACGACGGCGCTGGGTCCCAACTCTGCACACACACGCCCTCCAGACGACGGCGCCGGGTCCCAACTCTGCACACATACGCCCTCCAGACGAGTGCCACCTCCCCCGCTCAACGAATTTTCCACAAATTCACCCTTTCATGAATCTTCACAGTGGCGCTTCGAGGATCCCTCCCCCCCCCCCCCTATTTCTGGGGGGAGTCCCCAGACGAGTACCCCTATGAAAATTCCTGAGTCTTGTCCTGCGCCAATGCCGACCTGTCACTACGCCGGCACAATCCCAGTAACGCGTGGCATCCGAGTGACGCACCCATCCACCCTACCGGTCACGCCGGTCACACACACGCGCCAACGCTCCATCCAGTGACGGCCGCTGCGCTGATGAACCAACTTCCGTCCATGAGTTTAATTCCCGCGTCAGAAGTCACCACAGCGTAATACGACCCAAGACGCGTGGCCAACAGGCGGCTCGGTCCGGATTCTCGACGAGTTGATTTTCCCCGGGTGTAGGCACAGCTTCGTATCCTGACGAGGACTGCTGGCTGCCGTGCGTTCCCAGCCCGTGGTTCCAAAGCAGCACGGTGATTCGGGACTGGATCCGCGCCACCAACACCTGCGGCCGAGGGGGCTGCTGGCTGCCGCACGTTCCCGGCTCATGGTTCCAAAGCAGGACTGAACCCGCGGCACCAACACCTGCGACCGACGGCGTCCCCTCGGCGCCAAGAAGCGGAAATCCTGCTAGCCTTCGCGCAAACCAGTCACATGTCGACTCAGCCCACCCATGCGCGCCTCCACTAATCCGTCAGTGTGACGCGTCCAGGAAAAACGGTGGTGCATTTCTGCCGCTGCCCTGAGCCGGCCTCATGACGTCACGAGCACACGCAGCTGCCGGACGGCACCGCCGACGTTCGGAGGCCGCGACGCAGGCCGAGACACAGGCGCCAATGGCAAACGCACACAAGCAGCAGTCGGCGGCAGGTGGGAATGCAAACGTACAACATTACGGCACTCGCCAATATCGCTGATGAAGTGCCTGAACGTGCCCTGCTTTAACTAGTGTATTCCCTCTGGCGGTTGGTTAAACGACCCTATGTTTGCAGCCCAATAGCTGGCATGGTACCCCATGATTGGGCAGACCAGCTAATTCAAAACGTTTCCAACTAAGCAGCTTAAGGTGTGAAAACACTCCTGCTGTGTTTTGTGACGATTCAGCATGAGAAAACAACTTCGGAGCAGCGAAGTGAAAAGAAATCAACGTATCGACAAGATACAGTTGCCGAGCTATTGTTCAACTTCCTAGAGTGGAGGCGGGGGTCATTCGAATGGAGGTGGCGTTGATGTCGTCTGGACGTCTGTTGATGTCGGATGGAAATGCGTAAATGTTGATGTCAACGTACGGGCGCGGGAAGCCGCGGCAAACTGACGGTGAACGGGGGAGGAGTGGCACAAGCCTTCCAACTGGCGTTTCCAAATATTCCCATTCGGCATATTAAGCCGCAACGGCACAGATCGGGGGTGTGACGGTGAGGGTAGGGGAGTGAGGGTGAGGGTGGGGGTATGTAATGCCTCTAAGGTTTTTTCTTCGAGCGGAGCTTTCGCACGGTTTATTTTATCACGTCCACAACTCTGATGAGTTGTTAGGACTTCCTTTCCGAGTCCCCATGTGAAACACTTTCTTGCGATCTAATCAGGTAACAGATCGATGACGCCTAAGTGAGTACGCATCCAGACACTATTCGGCAAAATCGCATCGCTCGCTGTCTGGCCGGAGATGATCATCCAGAATCGTTTACATACATTACTGAATCTCACCTAAAATAAAATAAAAAGATCAGTAACCTACCCACGTATAGCCGGCGTCAACGAGCAACAATTATTGAAATTGAGACGGATTGAGCTGGCTTTCTCTGGGCTACCTTCAGGTGAATGGCAATTGAACGTTTATTTTAGCCTAGTTAAGCTTAAAACTAATAATTTTGGGCATTTCCATCCAGTTTATAAAAACGACGTCAGCTTTGGCATGGCCTGAGCGATGACGTGTGGATCCAAGCATGAAGTATTACACCTTGTTTTGCTTTCAACTTCCCATAGAAAACTGTGACAATTGTTTTTAAGGTGTGTCCTTTATTACCCCTGTGCAATGTAAGATTGAACGAGGTCATCTGTTACATGACCTGACCAGTGACCTAGCATCCAAATAGCACATGCTGCACCCTGCTTCCCTTGCAATATCCCAACGAACAACATGGAAGTTAAACATATCTGGAATAAAACAAATTGTTCAAAGGTTTACCTCCGATAACCACTGTACAGTGCATGACTGAAATTGAAGGTCAGCGCCTTTTATATAAATCCACGTTAGACCGGATCTGGAGACCTACAGTCAATATGTATATTTTAACATTAAGATGTAAATATTGAAATTATAAATAATCGAGTAGCAGCATTATTGCTTCACTTGTAAGTACCCAGCAGTGTTGCAAACCTCTAACTTCAGGAAACCAACATCAAGTTTGTATACGTGAAATCATGAAATGGAGGAGCAACACTTATAAAGACAAGTTGACATGCCAGCTTGACGCTCATAATAATATAATGAATTCCAAATGCTTATAGATATACCTCGCTTACGAAGTGTCTTCAGTAGAAACCTAATTTGACCAAACAACTACAAAAACGTCACAAATGGCGCATCCAGACGAAAATACCGCTTAACAAGTGGCGTAGACCTAAATTCACAGCAAAACAGAACTAAGCGTGACACCGGGGATAATACTTAAGTAACACAGACAGAAGGAAAGCTACGGGGAAAGGGTGGGAATAAGAGGAAAGCGGAGACACGTGGAGAAAGAGGGGGAGAGCGCAAGGGTGCGAGATAGAGAAATAGAGATTGAGGCAAACAGAGTTTGAAGCAGTTTTAAATCATGAGCAGAATACAAGTGGCATGAGCTAACAAAGGGATATAAGAATGTGACTAACAAGGGAAGTCTGCTTCCGGTTACACGTTTTCCAATAAAATTCAACTTCGGACAGACTATTCACAAGTAGCACATGCCTTGAATCACAAAAGCTAATCGGGAATGCCTACAGTCAGAAGCACTTGCATATTCTGCTCGTGGTACATGTTCTCAACCTTTCCAGAACCATCTGTTCAGCAATATTTCAGGGCAAGAAAATGCTTACTACCCTAGATTGCATGGGGAAAACGGTTATTTTCGAGATTGGCTCATTCAGTTCAAGGGACTGGACCCAAATTTGATGATCCATTTACTTATCGGTCAGGAAGAGGACACCAGTCGGAAACGTTCTTGCAGGTCTTTCCAAATGAGCTCCACCAAAACCTTGACTTAATGGGTGCACTGACACTTCCAGAGATCCCATGATATATCTCCTATTCGCTTTCTCTTTCTTCGCCAGCGGCTTTGCTGACCTAGGAGATAAGAAACAGACAAAAAAGTTATGCAACTCACACGTGAATGGCGACGAAATGACAACTGAACACCTCAAGTGTACTATTCGACAGAAATGCCTGAAGGCCGCCAGTTCACCTTTTCGCCCCCCCCCCCGCCCCATCGTTTACACACACACACACATGCAGATACCAGTTTGTGCCCAGAAGTAGACCCAATGTGTTTGCCAGCGGCTTAAACTTCTCATGGCCTTCAACAGTTAAGAAAAAGAAGCTCGTCCTGACGCAGCCATCCGAGTCCGTATCGTCAGTTTCCCCGTGGACGACCGGTTTCAGTCAGGCACACTGTAATGCAGACCACTATTATCATCATGTTCAGTTTCGCGACATGCACCGAGACGTTTCGAAGGGAAATGGGGCGGGGGGTAGCAGCTACCTTGAATTTCTAATCCTCGAGATTTCAACTATTTGAATTCTTTCAAAATCCCGTCGGCCAGACATGGGGACAAAGCCTGGCTGTTTGCTTTGAAGTCGAAGCCACAATAAAGTCATGCAGCCAAAATCGAAGTCAATAGCAACAGATGAAAATATCTCAAAGTAGAAGTCGAAGTCGAATCCAGCGGCTTGAAAAAAATGTCATGAAGCCAAAGCTAAAGCCAAGAGTTAAAAAGCTATCAAGCCGAAGCCAATGACAAAATATTTGGCTTCGTGAACTTCCAGAAAAAAAACTTGGAAAACTTCGCATGTGAGGGGTACTAGGAAGAACACACCCCTTGACCACATACCCACACAATTACCAATTATTTCAACTATAATTTAGTTGAAACACATGGAGCCAGGCCTATTGTTTCAAACCTGAAGCCACCATATGCTAGTGAATATTGAGGACAATGGCAGTGTGATAGCCATTGGCACGACGGGGAACCAAATGAACCTACCCACTTGATACCCTCTCTCCACTTCAAACTTTATGACATTAGGCATAATATCCATCACCTTCCATGGAAAAAAATACCTATAACTCTCTAGTTTCACCCACTTACCCATCCAAAATCCGTGGCGACGTCCACGTTGATATGCATCCATGACGTATAAACCAACGCCCGCGAGCACTGCGTGAACTTCCTAACATTAGACGGCGCTTTGCTCCTCACCTTCAGAAGTGGAGAAGGGTGAGGTGGTGGCAGCTACACATGAATTTGGCCCACGGGCAACATGACCGAATACTGCGACACGAAGTGGAAATGCCAAGGACAAGATCAGGCGGGGAATGGACACCAGGAAAAGTTTGAAGCGATCATTAATTGGCCCTTGACGTCAATTTGGGAGCAGTATCTTCTTGACTCCACCTATGAGTGGTGGTGGTGGTGGATTGGAGTTTAGGGGCGCGTCAACATCTAGGGTCATTTTGCGCCCACTCCACCTATGAGTGTTTGAAATCCAGTATCCTGGGGAGACTCGCAGTCAATACAAACACTGTCCTTTCCCTAATAGATTTCATAACACGTTTCTCGCGGACGGAAGACGGAACGGGGTAGTACATGAGACAATGTACAACACGGCGAAGGGACGGTCGAGGTAATTAGCGTGACAAGATATTGCAAGGCTTGTGACGCAATGGGCATGGGGAGGGATGGACACATGGGGAGAAGTATGGTCATGGGGCATCGGAAAAGATGGGGTAACTAGTTCGGTCGGTAGGGTATTCGACTCCTAATCGTTAGATTGTGGGGTCGAATCCCACAACCGGAGAGATTTCCGGATCAACCGGCGATATTGCCGGATCAACCGGCGAGATTGCCGGGCCAACCAGCAATTAATCGGAGTGGTAGATTAGCGATGCTACATGTCCTGGCACAAGAATGCGTGGCAAAAAGCCGACATTGACATGGGGCAAAATGAAAGCCAGAGGATATGGGAAGAGATAGTTCCCAGCACTAAGACACGGAAACAATTTCACTGGGCCCGAGGGGCAAATGGAGTGGGACGGGGCGGAACTGGGCGGAAGGACAGCTGAACTTTAGCATTTGAGCGTAAAAAATAGCAGGCATAACTGCAGTTAAAAAATCGCCCACGCGCTCATCCAAACTGGAGGGCAACTGTCTGTTCATCTACCCTGAGCATGGTTCCATCCAGTGGTGTTGTTTTGTATGCTTGGGGAGGGGATTCCTCCCCATTGTTGGCATTGTCCCCTTCCCCTCCAATAATTTCAACTTCCAACATGTGCCCATATGGAGTGTGTCCCCAATCGATCTTTGGCTGCCCATTGTCGTCGTGTGCATTGCCCCTCCCCCAATAATTTTCAGAAATAAATCCGTGATTCCACCATTGTTGGGGTCCAATGGGATAGACCCATATGTGGTAAACAGGGTGAGTCAACAGAGCATGGTAGATGGGGATCAAAAAATCCTGGTTAAAGAATGTTCAATTTCATGGGGGGAAATCATCAGATTTGAGCAGCTAACACTTGTTGGGTATGTTCAAGGCAATATTTATCACATACAATTGACATCACATAGCTCTCAAGGAAATGATCATCTTATTGCAAAATTTGGTTAAAAATCAGCCCCTTGGGGCACCGTAATACCATCCTCCTGGATTCGCCACTGCACGGTGGCCCTCTTAATCCGTAAACTTAGCATGGACCACGTGATGTTAACTGGAAAAAAAAATTGACCGAAAAACTTCTCGGTACCCCTGCACCCCCTCTCCCATCCCTCTCCCATAATCTCGCGAATATCAATGGTCCTGCCGCCCATTGATTGATCACAATATTTTGCAAAATGAACATAATCCCCATAACATATGGGAGTTCCATGGACCTAAAAGCCCATGCATCCCCTCAACCATCTTCCCGAAGCAGAGCCAATGCCTGTCCCTCACCCCCGGTGGACCAGAGCGAGGTGGGCCGCTTCGCAATGTCCTTGAACGCCGTCATAAAATTCGCAAATTTGGTAGGTAGGTAGATATCTAAGTACCAATCTACCAGCACCATTCCTGGCATCATTGTCACACTCAAAATTGAAGACAGCTTACATAGCTGCACTTAGGGGTGACTTAACCAAAACATTAAAAACAATAACTAGCATCATAGGACTCTACTTGTCAGGGATAAAACCTAGAATTTACCAGTTTTCCGCACTGGCTCGCGATGCCAAGAAATGGTAGGTAGGTAGGTAGTAGGTAGGTAGGTAGGTAGGTAAGTACCTACCTGCCTACCTACCTAGGCTGGGATAGGCGCATGCCTAGATAGCGAGTGCTGCCTACCCACCTACCTACTTAGGCACCTACCTGCCAACACACATTAAAACTCATTTCAATTTGCAATGAACAATGACGGCAGAGTAATAATATTGTCAAACTCAATGCCAATGTCCATGCACTGCGACGGATAATGTTGCGCAACCAATGAATATGGGAGCAAAACGTGAACCAGACGCGGACAGTCTCCATCTTTTCAGCCGCGGGTCAGCGTGATGCCAAGACAGAAATATGGTCAGAGGCCACCTTCCTCACGAGTGCTTACCTTTCCAGGTGAGTCAAGCGTGCCCTGAATGATGGCTACATCTGGAAGTATGCACTGGCACTGAAATTCACACGGCTCTGCGCTTCCGTAGCCATTAATCACACACTTACTCTCCCTATACCCTTCGCACTCGCCACCCGACCCACTCGCGCGAATGCCAGCGACGCTCCTATTGGACCACTATGAATGCCCTAAGGGCTTGCCGCCGCACTGCTCAAACGCCATTCCTTTGTTACCTGTGCTGCCATCTATTGTGCGATATCAAAGTTATAGCTGAGAACTTCTAGTACAAATAGTTATCAAGAGGTGTCGGAGTGGGAGATACCAGGCCGATGTTTACCTGTTATGGTATATATCTGTGTGGTTGTCTATGAATTACAAGTCTGAGAGAAGTACCAACAAATGTTTCTGAGCATACCGACAAGGAAAGTCAACGTTTTCAATTTCCAACTGAAAACATAAACATACCCCAAACCCAGTCATATGGCTGGAAACAGGGTTTCAGCAGCGCATTTTGATTGGCAGTCCCTCCATGGCGATCCAAAACACCTGCTTGAGATCCAGGCTAGAAAAAACAGATTCCATTAGCTTATCGGGTTTGCACTGTGATGTGGTAAGCTTTGATATATCACAGTGAAGCATTGAAGTGAACAGATAATTTGCGCCGGTAGTTCGAGAAAACTTACAAGAAAACGTTCGACAGAAATCCATATCGCCCTTTGCTTACAAATTGCACACGGCGAGCGCGAGTGGGAGATGGCCAGCGGCCTCAGCTAATTCTGACATCATTGGATGCGGAAATTACGCCAGAGCGCCTCGCAGAGGTAGGCCATAGAGATTCAGGAGTTGGGGCCAGAACCCTCCTGGGATACGTTGGACCCTCGTTGAACCCTCCCTGGAAATTATTGCTTTTTAAGAAGAATCCATCGAAGTCCGATGCAATGAAGAGGAGTATTGAGACGACTACAAAGCCGATGTCTTTTTCATTATAAGTTTGTTATACTTGAGAGAGGGTAATTCTTGCTGCTGAGCCCGCCACCCTGGAATCTCGAGAAGTCTCCACCTAGGTCTTTCATCGTTACATTATATAAATGAGGGGCTAAATGAGCTGCCTGTAGTCATACGCAAGATGCATCGTGCGTATGACCATCGTCGTGCAAAGACTATTGTCGTCCAAATACCTTTACGGCTGAATTGATACAACATCGAACTCTTGATATGTAGTGGCACGTAGCTTCGATTTCGAAAACAATGCAATACATAGCTATTCAAAGCATTCGCTCTCATTTCGTGCCGTGCTTTATTTGAACTTTCACGACGCACCGACTCATATACGGTCAATTACTCACGCAGATTTGTAGCGGCGGCGAGAAGCGACAGCACGTCACACTCTGTCGGTTGAGAGAACAGTTCCTACCCCTGGACTAACCTCTCTCTCTCTCTCTCTCTCTCTCTCTCTCTCTCTCTCTCTCTCTCTCTCTCTCTCTCTCTCTCTCTCTCTCTCTCTCTCTTTCGTCTCGTTTTTCACTCATATATTTACAACACTAGATACAGTTGCTGAAGAGTCACAACCTTGGTGAATGAATATACCCGATGGGCTACATACACCATGTACGGCGCCCGCTCCCCGGTAGTGTCAGCTTGGTGCAGCCGTATGGCGCTCCCTTGGTGCAGCTGTATGGTGCTTGCTCGGTGCGGCACTGTGCCCGCTCGTTGCGACTCTGGTGATTGGGTGATCTAGATAGTCATCAAGCCTTCGGCCCATCTCGTTCTTGTTCCTCTGTTAAGAATTCTGCACATATTTTGTGCAGCCAATGCATTGGGTACCTATCACCAGACAACATTTGGTCTCCTCGCCAAGATGCCTCTAGACCTACCCATTGTATGGAGGATACCGTGCCCGGCGTTGTACCATTCGATTATTCGATGCTTCGGCACCGACGGAAGAGAATGCTAAATCAGCATATCAGAGGATTTGGCTAAAGCCTTTGACAGCATCAACCACGACATCCTCCTTCAAAAATTCCGACGGCACTGCCTCGACCCCACCTACTTTCGCAGCTACTTGGGTGGTCAGAGACGGGGCAGATGGTGACAGGGGTGCAGAGACCCGTCCCGTCACCCACGATGTCTCCCATGGCTCCATAGCCCGCTTGCTATTCAGCCTCATCGCCAACGACCTTCCCTGTTGCCGTTCTGAGCATCACCTTATCTTGTGCGCTAACAACACACAGCTGCTTGACCACATCATTCGGATCAGGAAAATACGCAGAATCATAAAACCCACTGAGAACACCCGAAAAAATTTCAGACGTGGTTTCGGTCAATTCATTCAAGCTGAAGCCTAACAAAATGGACTTCACTCACATTGACCTTCGGTAAAGTATGAAAAGCTGTAGATTTCCGGTTTGAAATTGCATGTGTCAAACCATCACAGGCCATCAAACTGCTTGTTATCTTCATGTCCCGTTTTATTGCGAGAGGACACAGGTCACACGGGTCGCCAACAGGCCAGCATTTTAACCGGGCCGCGACTGGGGCCCAGCTGGGCAGACGGCAGAGTAGCGATCGGGCAGTCCGGCTGGGCTCAAGTTGGCCCATGCAGCATTTGATCGCTGCGGCCCGACATGGCCCCGGCCGATGACCAGACCCAGCTGGGCAGCGACTGGACAGGTGGTCATAAGCCGAGCGCAGGCCTGGCGCCGATTTGGCATAGACCGGGTCCGAATGGACACGGACCGGGTGCCGGCTGGGCGCGGACCGGGTCCAGGCTGGGCACGGTCTGGAGGCGGACCGGGCGCGGACTGGGCACCGGCTGGGCGCGGACCGGGCACCGGCTTGGCACGGACCGGGCACCGGCTGGGCTCGCACCGGGTGCCGGCTGGGCGCGGACCGGGTCCAGGCTGGGCACGGTCTGGAGGCGGACCGGGCGCGGACTGGGCACCGGCTGGGCTCGCACCGGGCACCGGCTGGGCGCAGACCGGGCACCGGCTGGGCGCGGACCGGGTCCAGGCTGGGCACGGTCTGGAGGCGGACCTGGCGCGGACTGGGCACCGGCTGGGTTCGCACCAGTCGTTGAGTGGGCATCCCATCCGGATTCCTACTGGTATGGGGCGCAGCGTCCAGTCGGCTGTAGTTCCCAACCAAGCGTGAACACTACGGTAGCGGTTGTAGCCCGGGCGCAGTGTATAAATAAACCGCTTGTTAATTCAGTTTAAGGTTAGTACCTTAAACTTCAATGCAACTTGTATGTACTTCAATGCAACTTCAATGTACTTCAATGCAATAGTAACGTGGTGAGCCGTACACCATATTTCCCACGAAATGGGTCATCTCTGAAAAAGAACCTCTTCGATTCCACAACGCAAACAATTCAAAAATGCATGCATGCTTTCACACAGCATGAATGCATTTTATTGTGAGGATAACCACTTCAACTAACGTTTGCTGCTACGTTCTGTGCAGACCATCATGGACAATTTCACTGATAAGTGTGGTTCGCCTCCAGCTGTCGCCGATCTTTAAATGCCGTAAATAATGCAAAATGTGTGTTTTGGTGGGATCACACTGCAGGCTCCTAAGACTGTTCCTCGGACCGAGGTAAATCCCCGGTTTCGGCTGCCCAGTAGTAGGTTCCGGAGTGTGGCGCTCGGACTGCAGCACTTGGCGGTCGTTGTGCACGCGCTCCAGTCGCCTGCTCCCATAATCCCTCGAATTTTGCAGCCATCTCCCAAGGGCAACATCTATTTCTGCAGTGGTGCTCTCACCACTCGTCAATGTCCACGCAATGTTTACTCTTTTTGGGAGGGGGCTCATGCGTGTGAAAATATATTGAAATGAAGCTTAGTACAGAAGTGCAGTTTAGCGGTGCTTACAAAACATATATTTTTGGATTTCTGTTTGAGGTCTGGTTAGTGGCCTTAGGTTACTGCTAGTTTCATCCCCCAATGCACAAATGTTGCCATTGTTCAATATGCGCTGACTAATTAGCTATCCATTGACATGCATTTTAACCCCGTGTCTTTCACAGAAATGGAAATATTAAATGTGCTTCAATAGTCATTTTCTCCGGAAATAAACTACGTGGGTGGCGTCTCGCTGGTGTTGTCTCCAGCCCAGCACGTCTTTTCGAACAATTTATGTAATATGGTCTAAACTTGCCTAAACTGAAATTAAACTCACTCCAATGCAAAACTATTTCATTTACCATTCGAACAAAGCACATCGTTTCTTCGCATGGAATTATTCCGCTACCCTGAGACGCGTCGGTTCATTCTTTTTGACATATTTCGTTGCTCTCGACGGCGCAAACGAAGATACTCAACAAGATAAGTCAAATATATTGACCAAGTGTTACATGTGACGTCACGGGTCAGTTCAAAGCTCACACCTTCAACCTGTTAGCAAAGCTTCTATTTTAGTCAATCATCATGAAATTCACACTCCCCAGTGGAGGGGGTGGGGTGATGCATCCACCTAAGACTTCTTCGAGGATAGCTTCGAAACCTCTGGCGGTATACAGTGAAATTTCAATAACCCCTTAGGGTCTTCTTAGGAGTTTTTGATACAAACTGCATTGTTGTGTCATGCCAGGTCACAGAGGCATGGCGTGCTAAATGGGAACACATCGGACTATTTTTTGTTTGTTTCCGAATTAGCGGATTATATCATCTTGTCACCACATTGCAACCCAAAGCGACACATTTGTGCGGCTTGGGCTAAAGATGGCTGGATTGATATTCGGACATTGCCCCTGTACAATTCCGACGTCGTCCAAAGCCATTGGCATAACTTGACATCGGGCGACCGCCTGTCCAGCTTGTTAGCTGGGGTTATTTTGTGTCCTGAATCTGAATTCGCCGTCTAATTTTGCACGGATGGATGGAAACCGTGGTTTTAAGCGTTACTCTGTCAGGTTTTCAAAGGTGGGGTCGGCCTTCGCCTGACCTTACTCGTGATCTACGCCTTAAATGGAGCTTCAGATATGTCATTACTTCCGTAAAGCGCCAACGAACACCCCGACACTAACTAAACGTGCGCTTCTGCTGAAGAATAGGAAACGTTTGCAATCAGATTGTGAACGGTCTCGATTTTGCGAATATTTCACATTTTACCTGACCTATAGGGTCACCTATCACCCCCAAGTAGATAAATAATGTATGAATCTTGTGATCACGTCCCACCCCACACGCCCGCTTTTGTTCCATCTCTCTAGTGCGTTTGGTTTGCAAACGCCATGGGATCCACCTTTCGGCTGGCGATGGCGGCAAAATGCCCCACATGTGCGAGGGACAATCGAAATGCAAACATGTCTAGTGCTTAATGCACACCACTGTCGCTTTAGGATCGACGGTAGACAGCGCCAGGAGTTGATTTCGCAACTACTGTGACAGACCAACCTCACAGACGTTCATCAGTATGCTGTATGTGTGCCAGTCGAGGTACATTGTCTTCCTCAGGACTATGTAGGCCAGCTCGCGATTGCCATCTGGCTGGCCCGGTTCTCATTCATACATCGGCACCTACACCGCCACGTTCTCCAGGTCGGTGTAGGTGCAGCCAGGTGCCGGTCCGTGAACCTCCACTCCCAAGTAGCCGATGTTGTCGTAGTCGAGGTTCGGAGGGTTGAAGCCGGGCGTAGCGCTGGCATTCGTGAGCAGGAGCTGGGTGCAGCGCGGCTCGGTGGTCGTCAGGGGTGTACCCATTCGTACACCGTCGGCCGCGCACCGTTTCGTGATGAGGAATCGCCGCATGGGCGGATACACGCGGTACGCAGTGCTTCCGCATGAGCTGTGTACGGCAGGGGGAGGCCGCTGTGCGGGCTGGCGGCGACTGTACGTGCCGTCCTCTTCCTGGGATAGTGCTGAGAGGAGGACGCAAGTCAGCAACGAGTTGCTGAAGCCGACGCAGGCATTGCCGGCCGTCTGACAGAGGAGAGAGAGCACTGAACCCGACCGCCGGAGGGATGTCGGGCCAGCTCCTCTCTGGCGCTGGTCCCGGCGCATGCCGCCATTAGGCATGCCGCCGTTGTCTCCGTTCCTGTCGGCCAGACGAAACGGAATCCCGTTAACATACGGCCCCCAGCCGAGAAGGCAAAGCATCCATATCGCCGACATGGCAGACATGCTATCGCCTTCGCTCCGCTTCCCACTCCACTGGCTTCCTCCCCGTTTGACTGTTTCCTTCCTCTGCCACAGCCGTTCACCCCTCAGCTCCGACTGGTGTCTTCCTGATGGCTTTCTGCTCCGGCTTGTGTTTCTCAACTTATTTTTCCTCTGAATGACACTGAATTTCTCTTTCACCTCTGCGTCCCAGGATCTGCCACAGCTGATCTGCCCGTCCCACCGACTACTACAACGTCCGACGGCGCCCTGCTGCCACCACGACCACGCTCGTCGCCCGCAATTCGGCTTCCTGCACTGCGTGCACACAGGCAGTGTACGCGCAGATTGCATGCTTTCGCTCAGACCTTAGCAGCTGGTTCCAGAACATTGGAACCAGCTGCTAGGAACCACTGTCAGTAGCAGCACATTGTCACTGGTCTTTAAACACAGCATAGACAATCATTATAAGAATAGAGGGCTTGCTTTTCTGTATTCCAGGGAGGGCTGATGAACGGATTTGGTGGGCAACTGGTCGAGTGTCGAGAGTGTTTCCAAGAAGGGCTCTTGTGGCTCATAGTTGCACTCATCTTTTATGTTTCATGTCTAAAGCGCAAACTGATAGCAATGGCGACAACTGAACCAAGGTACCCACCTGCCCTCACCGACCCAAACTGGCATAACCACAAGACTGTGGGCTAATAAAAATACAGGGCAGCGAGCGCCCGTGGCCCGCCACCTTTACTTACACACGAAAAGCCACGGTCATCCAAATAACATCAGGAAAAAATCCATCTTCACTCGTCATTTCTGGTCATGCTGTTTATATCTCCATAGACAACTTCAATAATAATCCCTACTAAAATTATAGAAGTTTAGTATAAAATATTACTAAACGTATTTTTCCTATTCATAAAAATATTTACTAAACTCTTTCGAGGCTGTATTGTCTTCTGCATGTAGGGAACATGTTTTTGCTGGGCAAGTCTTGAAACATACTGGGAGTATTTTTGGAGGGAACACCTGTGGTATTTTTATAGCCGTTGCGGGAGGGGCGGGTGCTGAGCTAAGCCATGGCGCAAGGCAAACTAAAACTAAAGTCCAAAGCTGCGTCTCAGTCCAAAAAGAAACACCACAGCCAAGGGTATAAAAATCAAGCTTCAAAATCCAAGCGAGGTAAGTGCTTGATCCTCTGATTATTTCATTGTTTAGAAATATTGGCAGAATCGCAGGAAGCTGAAAGGAAAATGAGTAAATTTGCAGTTAATATAATCTCTGCTTTCATAGAATTTCTTTTAACAATACAGTGTTTATGGATGTTCTTGACACATTCATGTGACCACTCATTTCCTCTGCAAATGCATGCTTTTCAGTTTGGAGACAAAGTAACACCCATAAGGGGGCTTCAAGTTGGGTAATACAGCATAAAAGTAGCATTAAAAGTATAGAAAATGGAATGCAACATCATCCAGCCTGGCCTTACAACAAACCAATCCTGGCCCATTTGTATGCCTAATGCATGTAAAATGTATGTAAAACTTGTGCATGAAGCATTTAATTTCTTCTTTATTATGTCTGACATACCAGGTATGGAGAGTTGTACAAAACAGGCTATATTTGTGGGGTGAGTATTATGATAGTGTATTTCTTTGCCAACTGAAAAGTAATCATTTGTGGAGAAAATAAATGGTCATATTGCCTTAATCATGTCAAGCATTTTTTTTCATCACCAAAATCAGCATTTACCTTGATCTCCAGATTTACCTGTGGTTGTGGGTTTGAATCTCACCTGTTGCTACTCTTTGCCAGCTGTCAATTTATTGAGAAGATTGGTGGTGCTACATGACTACTGCACATCAATGCTTGATGTGCAGTAAAACCAATGACCAACTAGGTAGGCACCTAGGTACCTAGGTGCCTACCTGTCTAGGTTGGTACCTAGCTATGCCACATTTTTGTTAGGGGCCCGGTAGATCATTGTTTTTCAGTATCATTATAGCAATTTTATTAGCTAGGCACATCCCTGTATGCTTCAGACAAGGCTGGAAGTTGGCTATATTGAAGAGGCCCCTGAGCACAAATTGAAGTGACAAAGGGGTTGCATTTGGTTAGGCTAAGCTTTTGTTATGAGTTCTACCACATTTTCTCATAAATGCTGGGGGATTTTTAAAGAGTATTTTTCTTCAAAAACAGGTAAAGTTAAAAGATTGAAAACTTTTTAGAAGAATAATTTCATATTTTTGTTTTTTGAAAGTTTTTACAAGGATGGTTTGGCTGGGTTAGGTTAGAACATGTTGCTTCTTTATTTTGATCATTCCCTTATATGCTGTTACCCAACTTCAAGCCCATTCTTGGATGTTGTTTTTCCTCTCAACTGAAGGATATCCATTTGCAGATAAAATTGGTGGTTGCATCATGTTAACCATGCTCATAAACATTGCATTATAAAAAGATATTCCAAGAATTTAATAAAAAAATACCTTAAACAGCAAATTTACAGGTTAAAAACTTCAAAGTTTTGTGTGAAGGTAATCTTGAAAGTTCGCCATTCATTTTGTTTCAATTATGCATTGAAGGTTTCCCTATGCTAGGTTGGGTTATGCCATGTTATGTTACATTTCTCCTTTTTTGGCATGATCTGTATGTTATGTTACACAATTTCCAGCCCCTTTTGCTGGTGTTTTAACATAATTTATGTTCATGCACTGATGATATAAAATATAACTCAGCATTTAAGGTGGAGCCTCTTTGTCCAATGCTGCTATGCACATGCACTTACCCTGTGAACCTAGTTAGGTCAGTGATAGTGGGTTTGTCTCAACTATTGTCCCCATCTAATTCAAGATTAACACCAGTTTTACAATAATTTGACATTAACATTGTAAAGGCATGCTTAAAACATTGAGCATTACTCTGAGTGAAAAGCCATGTTTAACAGCCATAAAATGTGAATGCAAATACACCAAATATGATATATTTTTGATACATATGGAGAATTTGCCTTATGGAATGAGTTCCATGAAAGATGGTGTAAAATAGTTTTTTTTTTTCTTGAGTGGCAATTGTTCGTTTTATAGCAGTATACCTGCATTCTGATGTGGAATCCCTGTAAAAATATATGTTTTAATGTTTCTGTGCTAATTTATACCTATCACATAAATTGTTCTTACTGGTGGAGGCCTCTTCCCTTATATCCTTCACTCTATAAAGTAAAATGAATGGCCCCAAATGGTACACAACCAAGCAAGTGAATCAGCTAAGGTCTTTGAATATGTATGTGATTCTGAATTACATGGCTGGGTAATAGCACATTGCCGGTCAAATCACTCCAAACTCTACCCTGCGAAGCTCTAACACACGTGCAGACGACCATCTGGGCCTGCCAGCCATAAACAGAGAGGCTGGCTGCAGGAGATTTATCTACTCGTCTGTCTTCCACTACAACAAACTTCCTACCGAAACAAAAACATCGAGGCTGTCTAACTTCAAGAAACATGCACTAGCGTATCTCCACGAACAACACTAGTCACACACAAAAAAACTTACACCATGGATATGTGTACACTACGAAGTCACCTTTAGGCCAGCGCTTTCCTATCACTTATACAAGCCACTCGTGTATAGCTCGTGTTGCAAGTACGGTGTATGCAGTGCGGAAAGTGATACAGATATTGTATTATGTTGGCGTACGAATGTTTGTTGCGCATCTGCTCCCACTATTGACCACACATCTATCCTTTCTTTGTACATATCTGTGAGTTCAACCCAGACTGTCTGTAACAGCCACTGCAAGTGGATGGCATGTATTGTTAAATAAATAAATAAATAAATAGTAAAAAGATATGCTGGGATATATAGTTCCCTCAACACTTTAGATAGTGGGTTGATTGGGGTGTGAGCATGTACTTTTATAGTATCTTTTTTAGATAGGCTTAACCCAGATGGGCCTCTGACCCTTTTTAAGCCTGAACACTTTATGGATTTTGTGTGAAATTCAAGGATTGCTGCATGATGCATTATGTTATGGTTTCACAATACCTTGAGAATGCAAAGAACTTCTAACACATGAGGTGATTCTTCCAGGTACATCAAATGTCATCGCTTCAAAGAAGACCAATGTTCTGCAGAAGCAGAAAGTCATGATGTCCCTTACTAAGGCCATCAATGCCAAGGCAGAACGGGATCTGAAGTCCAGATCATTTCAATCAGATGGGAAATCATTCAAGGTGAGAACATGTCAAAATATTTTCTGGATGGGTTTATTTTCCTCTTGTGCAATGCGTTGGGGCTGCTGTCAAAATATTTTGAAAGTTGGGTGGCCACCCATTCCGGAAGAAGCTCGTGCAATCATGTTTTTTTCCTATATAATGTTTACTTCATGTCATTCTATGATAAGAAACCTTAGAAGCATCATTATTCGATGATCCTTGATTATTAGATGATGAGGCCATTCTCCTGGCATCACAAGATATCAGCAGAATGCTTATGAACTTGGAAGTGCTTTGATAGTTGAAACGTTTTGCACATCCAGTGCAGGGATTCCGTTAATTACGCGTAGTGAAGTGAGAGGGATGGGTGTGTTTCATCCCCTAAAATCTCAGTAACTAGATCAGTAGCAATTTCACGGCACATGTGCAGTATCCCTTCCCATGTGCAATTTCTAGGGACCTATTTTACTAGGGAGTGTGACATGTAGTTCCAAGGAGGACTGAAGTTTGATTTTGCATTTTGCATTTTGCATGCCTCTTGCATTTTGAGGAGAATAGTTGCAATCGCAGCAGACTCGCGTGCCTACGTAGGGTTCTGGCGTCACATGGCTTGTTCTATGACCACGTTTTCTACATATAAAAAAACAAATACAACAACAGTAACCGCAGATACATAGGGAGCTCATATGCTACTTATAACTGATATGCGTAGATACATATGGACCTGGCGCTGCTTTTGGCTACCTTGCGCCAATGAGAGAGAACACGGGGTTTGTGCCACCAGATGGCAGACCAGGCCAGTGTGACTCTAAAGGCAGCAAACTGAGGCCCGCTGCCATCTAAAGTATGTGGTGAGGGGTCCTTGATACCTGTTATTTAATAGTTCATGGCAGCATATACCAGTAGCCACCTAAATGAATGGGTCTTTGCTGTCTTTGATGGGTCGATAGGTCTTTGCTTTCTAAACCGAACAGAGTAGGTGGACATCAGTTCCCGGCCGCGGAAATCCGTGAAAGCACATGGGTAACGGAAAATTCCAGAGAAGCCTACCCCAAACCAACAAAACACCCCGTTGTAGGCATCTATATGTGGTACATTTCAAGGAGTCTGATTATATTGCTGAAACGTCGCATGATGAACGAACGAACGAAGAAGAAAAACCTTAGGTTCATTTACGACGCATTCAACCGCTAGGTCATATAGCGTCGCCAACCTCTCACGCCGATTGTTCGCGGGAAGGCTCGATAATGCCGCCGGTTGTAGCCTAACATCTTGCGATTAATAGTCCGACATTACCAACTGAGCTACCCCCGCCCCCCCCCCCCACCCTTCCCCACGAACGAACGTATGGACGAACGTGAAATGTTCTAATGCTTACTTCTCTGCTGGCAATCTTCATCATGGTATTATGCTTTAAGGTCAGAGCAGTATTTGCGGCTGGGTTGGGGCTAAGACATGTTTGATATCAGCATATGTCCCGAGCATGGCGTACCTTTGCATTCTTTTGGGAGGGCCCATCAATGCTGCTGGTGCCATCCCAATAAATTCAACTTTTAACATGGGACCCTATGTTGTATTCCCCAAATACATCTGGGTCACCCCATTGCATTCTTCTATTGTGTCCTAATAATGTTCAAAAACATACACCTATGCTAAGCAGTTGCGAGGGACGTTGTCATGCATACTTTTATAAATTCATGGATTCGCCTCTGACATGTCCGTGTGCGCTATTTTTAGATCCACTGACCGAAGTTAAGTCTGGAAGCTTGCAGCGCACGCACAGTAAGGGAATTGGAAGTTTCAAATCTAGAATTTGATTATTTGGTTGGGAAATTACACCGAAACAGGAATAGTTGTGTGACCTGCTAAGCATTGCTTTTGGACAATTAATATTCCACATAAGAAATAAGAAAGAAACTAAAACAATAATACCATGCATTATATACAAAGCATTACACCGACCGATGAGGATATCAAGTGTGCAATTCAAATCGCATCACACGACAATAAACGGAACGCATAAGCGGCGGATATAGAGACCAAGGTGGTTATGCCCCCACACCACCCCCTCATGCAAAGGGCGGAAGCATGGCACCTTCCGTGCAAAGGAGTACCACGAGCCGTAAGGTTCTTCTGTTATGGGCTTTTGATTTGATTGATTATTTGGGCTTAAGGGCGCGCCGACTACAAGGTCATTTAGCGCCCATTTTTTTTATGGGCTGCTGTCAAGGCGGTATACTATACCGTGAAATGCATCCTGGGGAGGAGTACTGGTGTCATGTACCCACATGAAGAAGTTGTGCCCTCCCGATTATAATAAGGCTCCCCTCCTGGAAGGGCTGAGTCCATCCACTACCACTCCCTTCTCAGGGGATTTTTTTATATCCATGGCGCCCCTCAGCGGAAAAGACGGTTTCACACACCTTTCACACCTGGTGTTCTCTAACAAGACACTGAAATTACCTATCTGCGAAACCGATAGCTCAACTTGAAACTCATCAATGCCAAGTAATAATGTTTTTTTTAAAACTTCTTCCACTCCAATTTCCCGCTCCTCACAAATCAAGGGCATGGACGCGGCTAATCTCACGAGCAATTCCTGTCCTATTCGCATGTGTCGGCGCTCTGGCGGCTGGGTTTTCGCGTGGTGTCTCCCATAGGTCGCTTGTCAATTCACTGGCAGTAGCGAGGTATCCTAACCAATATGGTAATATTATATGATATCTTGACCATATAATAGTTGACTGGAGAACCTGCAAGCGTTCGACTTATCAATTCTTAATTGAAATTGTTGTTTATCATCCGACTTGGACATTTTGTTGACGTCTGTGGCTAGTCTGTCGACGTTAATATGTGTGCGTCTTGAGAGGCTACTCTCAAACTGGCATACTTTCTGTGCAGAGGGTCAAGCTTTCCGTAGACTCTAAGTATGTTTGGTATAATAGCTAATAGCGTAAGGTTTGTGCCACTGGTACACTGCTTACAAAATTGTTGTCGTCATTCCAGATGCTGGGGAAAGTAGAAGTCAGTAAAGAAGAGGCAGCGAAAAGAGCATCCAAAGGAAGTGCAAAGAGCAAGGTCAAGGCAAAAGTTGTCGTCAAGAAAAAGAAGAAGTGATTGTGATGTTTATTTCTTGACATGTTACCATCGTCATAATGTAGACAGTGTAAAATATCGCATCTTGTAATTCATTTGTTTTGGTGTGTTAGTGGATATAGATTGCTTCTAGTTTTATTCCATTGAGATGTGGTTTTTCGTTGGTTTTCTTTTGAATACGTATGAACATCCTGATACGACTATCACATGAAGTCGTTGTCATATTTCTGGGTCCTTAGAATAGCATGATTAAAATGAGTATTTCAAAGTTTGAGCTCAGGTGCCGTCGACCGGGTTTCCTTTTTCGTTCTTGTATATTGTGTAGCCAGTCAACGTCACCAAATACAGCATAAGTGCACCTTAGTTTCTCTGTGTACCCGTCATTCCGGTTAAGCAGAACATTTATGGCTGCGTTTTCGTTCGTTTATTGAGTGTCGTGACTTGTGCTCTCGGACACGGGCAAAACAGATGCGCTGCAACCGGGCACGGTGCCCGCCCCACTCAGGCTGCAGGACGGACGGTCCGCCAGGTGCCACACAGTCACCAGGCTGCCAGCCAACACAACTGGGTACGGTACCCACCTCACACAGGCTGCAGGACGGAAGGACCGCCAAGTGCCACACAGTCACCAGGCTGCCAGCCAACACAACTGGGGACGGTACCCACCTCACACAGGCTGCAGAGCGGGCGGTCCGCCAGGTACCGCACAGTCACCAGGCTGCCAGCCAACACAACTGGTCACGGTACCCACCTCACACAGGCTGCAGGGCGGGCGGTCCGCCAGGTACCGCACAGTCACCAGGTCACCGTGCCACGACACTGGGCTGCCAGCCAACACAACTGGGCACGGTACCCACCTCATTCAGGCTGCAGGACGGAAGGACCGCCAGATGCCACACAGTCACCTAGTCACTGGGCTGCCAGCCAACACGACTGGGCACGGTACCCACCTCACTCAGGCTGCAGGACGGAAGGACCGCCAGATGCCACACAGTCACCTAGTCACTGGGCTGCCAGCCAACACGACTGGGCACAGGTACCCGCCCCACTCAGGCTGCAGGACGGACGGACCGCCAGGTGCCACACAGTCACCAGGCTGCCAGCCAACACAACTGGGCACGGTACCCACCTCACACAGACTGCAGGACGGACGGACCGCCAGATGCCACACAGTCACCAGGCTGCCAGCCAACACAACTGGGCACGGTACCCACCTCACACAGGCTGCAGGACGTAAGGACCGCCAGGTGCCACACAGTCACCTAGTCACACAGGCTGCAGGACGGAAGGACCGCCAGATGCCACACAGTCACCTAGTCACTGGGCTGCCAGCCAACACGACTGGGCACGGTACCCGCCCCACTCAGGCTGCAGGACGGACGGACCGCCAGGTGCCACACAGTCACCAGGCTGCCAGCCAACACAACTGGGGACGGTACCCACCTCACACAGGCTGCAGGACGGAAGGACCGCCAGATGCCACACAGTCACCTAGTCACTGGGCTGCCAGCCAACACAACTGGGCACGGTACCCACCTCACACAAGCTGCAGGGCGGGCGGTCAGCGAGGTGCCACACAGTCACCTGGTCACCGTGCCACGACACTAGGTTGCCAGCCAACGCGTGCTTCTCTAAACTGCATGTGGAGTTCAAATCTGCTTCGAATTTCAGTTCCAAGTGCACGTGTCTGAACCAATGTCCTGGAATGTAAATATTTAGGTGGAGAACGACACTTCTCACTGTCTCACTGGATTGTTTTGACTTCTTCGGGACAGCGTTTTGGCCTAAATTTATTGTCCATTGAATTTCGTGAAATTCAACTGTATTAACTGTTACTGTTTTCGCCATGCACGACTACTGGCATCGGTGCCATCACAATAGTGTCAGAAGATTATATTGACAGATGAACAGACAAATGCTTGTTCATCCGCCAATATTATCCTTTGCCCGCACTCTTTCCTATCCTATTGCTTAACTGTTTCGACGTCATCAAACGCGGCGAAAATGACCTTCATGGTCCGGCACGCCTCTAAACCCCCTCCCCCAAAAAAAAAAATTAATCAAGAGTTTTGACGCCTTCATGTGCCACTCTCCACTCTACGAAATGCCATTCCAGACGTTGGTCATAAAACTGCTGTAAGGCGCTTCGATAGCGACGCGAATCGGTTCTCGGCGACTTGCTTCGGTCCTCGGTTGGTTTGTCGATACCGCAGCCGTTGGTGGCGGTGTCGGCGTGTGTGGCCGACGCACCAGTTCAGTAGCACTGGCAGCGCTCCTCCGGACAGTGGCTGGGGTAGCCGAGACACTTTTCGTGGCAGTACAGGTCGGCCTGGGGACGCTCGGCAAACTTGCCGACGGCGTTGCACTCGGATCTGCGGGGCAGGACGTGGAGTTAGACAGCGTCAGTTGAGCTGAAGATGTGCTGCGACCAGAGGGACACCGAGACAACGGCAGGCTTTGTCATCTCGCTGACCGAGTCGGGATGTGTGGTTGGTAACAAGCCGCGTATCGTTGATTTCAACCATGTCAGTAACTTTACCTGATATTCACCGACTTCAGATGACCCAAATCAATTGATCAATTGACCAAATAAATCAGACTTCAATTGACCAAAATCCACGGCAATTGCTTATTTGCTTATCGTTTCATTGTCAGAGAAAAGCCAAATATTATTTCGTGCACAACTTGGTCCACCACGTAAAAATTTGCACGATGTTTAAGCGATGTGTTCTTTGGATAGAAATGTCATTGATAAATTAATATATTGCCACGATTGCCACTTATCTTCTCCACCAAGCAGAGGTATCGTCGACAACTATTTTTAAGGGAACGAGCAACGAAAACTGCGAGATGAAAACGCAACCAATTTCTATAACCTCGGTGTGCCCGAATTGCTTTAAAATTAGCATAGCGTATAAATGTTTCCCAGATGTATCACCCTACGTAGAGGAGCCGAACTGCAGGGCACGGCGCTAACCTCGCACACAAACCTGCATGCACGCGTGCTAACTACTGCCAACATGCGACAGCCGACCTTAGTGGTGCGAGCTATTATCGCCTTGCCCGCACAATAAAGATCCATTGGTGCTTGTCGATAAGAGCAGGCTACCACCGGAACCCTGGCAAAATCAACTTACTCCCCACCCCAAACACCAAATATCTTGCTGAAAAGTAGAACAGACTAAGTTTGATCGACGCCGTCCAAACTGCCCGGCCGACGGACCACCACCCACCCACCCAAACCCCGCCTTCAGCAACTTGACGTCGTGCACACTATGACGTAAGACTCTGATGTAAATATTTGTTCTGACTCCTTGCAAAGCCTACTGGCTTTAAAAAGCGGCGCAAATGACCTCTGTGGCTCGGCATGCTTCTAAATGCACTCGACCCCGCCCCGTCCACACTCAGTCGGATGCCGCCCACACTGTTTTTATATAATTAATATTAATATACGCTTCCCATTACTTGAAACTCGTACCTACCGGAACAAAAACGAAATAAATTCGTTAATTGGCCTTAGGGCCCTTTCAGAGAGACAGAGAGAGAGGGAGATATAAGAATATTTGGGTTCGACAGTTGTAAAGTATCATTATTGAACTCTCCAGCACTAAGAACGAGAGGTCTGTTGCACTGTGAGGATCTGTTGGAATGCGCTTACCAGAGCTGAGTTGGTTGGGAAAATATACAATTCCTGGTCTTGCCATTCAGGTCATGCTAGCTTTGCTAGGGTTGAACGATGTTGCCTGCTAATGGACGAAACACAGTAGTACCACGAAATGTGACCAGTACCACTATACGCGGTCAGTACCACGATATGCGGTCAGTACCACCATATGCGGTCAGTACCAACATTCGCCTACTGCGGTAAGGAGGTGACCAGGGCACGGGTTGGCGGGCGCACTCACATGCATTGTGGGGGGAGGGGGCACGGGTTGGTGGGCGCACTCACATGCTTTGGGGGGTGGGGCAGGGCACGGGCTGGTGGGCGCACTCACATGCAGTGTGGGGGGGCACGGGCTTGCGGGCGCACTCACATGCGGTGGCTGTGGGGCAGGGCACGGGCTGGTGGGCGCACTCACATGCAGTGGAGGGGGGTACGGGCTTGCGGGCGCACTCACATGCAGTGGCTGTGGGGCAGGGCACGGGCTGTGGGCGCTGTACGACCGAAGCAGTCGATGCACCCCTAAGCCCAAATAACCAACCAACCAGGGCACGGGCTGGCGGGCGCACTCACATGCAGTGGAGGGGGGGGCAGGGCACGGGCTGGCGGGCGCACTTGCATGCAGTGGAGGGGAGGGGGCAGGGCACGGGTTGGCGGGCGCACTCACATGCAGACGCAGTTGTCCGAGTCGCAGCCGGCCGGATCGGCCAGACACGTGATGCAGTGCTGAGAGGCGTTGGCCGCCTGCGCGAACCGGCGGCGCGGCACGCAGACCTGAGCGCGCACTGCCGGCCGGTGGGGCCGCGTCGGCGCCCGCTGGTGGCCCGTCACGCGCGCCACGTCCGTCTTGGTGTACGGCAGGCCGTGCTCCAGACTGTCGGCACGGCACGGCACCGTCACCCGTGCACCTCGTACGTACACACGCACGCACACGCACACACACGCACACGCACACACACACACGCACACGCACGCCTGCGGTCGGGCTGGCCTGCCGGTCCACCGAGCCCAGTGCCCGCACACTCGCAGACGGCGACACACGTTAGTGAGGTACGGGGCTCGATTCCCCGCGATGCCCGCCCTTCCTGCCAGGATGAGAGGCAGGCGACGTCATATGGCCGCAGCCGCTGAGCGCGTCGAAAAGCCACCATTCAATCACATCGACACACGTTAGTGCCTGCACACCGGCAGACGGCAACACACGTTAGTGCGTGCACACTCGCGGGGAGGAGTAAAGTAAAACTAAGACGCTAAACATCCGCAGGATGTGCCCCGCCTTCAGCACATTTACGTCACATCCACTGTATCGTATGACGGACTCTCGTAACGTAAATATACACGCGCTTTAGACTTGCTCGCAAAACGCACTCGCTTTAAAGGCAGAGCGAATGACCTCTATGGCCCGGCACGCCGATAAACTCATTCCCCATTCCCCTCCACTCCACCCCCACCCTTCCCCTTTCAAACAGGGAAAGCGAGGGTGTAGCGAGCTACACGTGCGGCGATTGGAGTAGACGTAGTTACACACGGGCGTAGCACAAGAGGAGCGTACTTCCAAACCAGCGTGCCTGTATAGCATGTACTAATCGCAGTGACAATATGGGCATGACCCGGCCCCCTTCGCCACGAAAAGGAGGGAACGGTCACTCGGGCCCCCTGTTGAGGCGGAATAAATATCCCCACTGAATATAGTTAACATAGATTTTCATCTCCCATCTGAAAGGAACTGCTTTCCAACAGGGTGAGCAAAATGATGCCAAAACTAGCCTTTGTCATGCCTGTGTTATAAACCGATAAAAAGCAACGTGCTGGCAAAACCTGGTATACCCGCAACAGACCACGATGGGTCTGTGCTCTAGTTTTCCGAAGTCCAAGGAACCTGCGGATCCAGAATCACAAACTTGTCATGGTCTGGTAAAGTTTATGTATCTCGTTAACAAGTGCTTTCGCGAGGTCCTGCCAGTTAATGTCAGCATCTTGCCAGCCCTGCTTTCTGCCTATGCGGCCGCGAAGCAATCCTCACCTCACACACGGGCGCCAAATGACGCTGGAGTCGGCGCGCCTTTGAACCCAAATGTTCAATCAATCAATCATCTCTCAGCGTTTTTTTCCCAAACGATCACGCCAGGATTTGGCGCCCACCGGTCGCGGCGACCTCGCCTGCCGTGGACGCCCGACCGCTCCCGCCTGTGGCGAGTCGGCGCGCTCACCTGTTGTGCACCGGGCCGAAGTAGCCCGTGTTGGAGATGATGGCCACGTCGGCGCAGTTGACGAACGTCTCCTGGGGGCCGCAGCCGACGGCCTCCTCACCGTCCGAGCACGTTCCCCAGGTGTTGCCGGCGTAGTAGGTCCACTGCATCACGCACTGGGTGCACGTCAGGTACGGCGGCAGCTGCACCTTGTAGCGGAACGTCTCCGCCTTCTTGCTATCGTCGGGGATGACGAAGCGGATTGCGTTGGAGCCGGTCAACCTCAACACGTGTCTGGGGGTGTGGAAACCGGCAGCGTCAGGTTCTCGGTGTATATATAAATATATATATGTATATATATATATATATATATATATAGATATATATACACATATATATATATATATATATATATATATATATATATATATATATATATGTCTATATATGTATATATATAGAGTATATGTATGTATATATATACATATATAATTCCCTTATTTAATTACACAGACATTGACATCAAAGTGCTTAACATTAATACTTCTCTGTAGTTATTGTTGTTGTTTTTTTGGGTGGGGCAAATAACTCCAGTACCCTCGTTCTTTACTCAATGACACCTGACCAGTTGGCAATTGTAATGCTAAGCATGGATAATTTTGTTATGTTTTTACTCCCTACTTTGTGTCATGGCAAGGTATTCGTAAAGATACATAATTTGTGATTTGTATCATTTGTTCATAACTTGAATTTGAGTCTGAACACTCAAGTGGCTAATTGTGATTTGAATGAATGACCTATGATTCGACTCATTTTTTAAAAGAACGATGTGATTTAACTCACGTATCGAGATATATTTTGGGGAAAAGAATCGATTCAACTCGCGACTCATCCAAAAACGATTTATTAATGAGTCGATTATCATTTCAACTCGACTCGAACACACGTCTGCCTCTATTGGCTTAGAGGCCCTTTGTGTAGCACCGGAAACCCTCCGCTTTGATCCTGACCGCTTCAATAGCCAGGGAGCCTCTTCATCGACGTGAGACCCGCTATCAGCTCTCAGCCCCCTCTCAGCGTGAGCCAAAGCCTATCCAACGGCCCTGCACGTCCGGTCCGGGGCCCCTCCGTCGGCCTCAGGGGCATTCTTTCACGGCTCAAGACACTCCGTATGGCCGGAGGCCACTTTTTCTACAGCTTGATTCTTCTCGATCATTCAAGAGTCCCCTGTGCGGCTTCGGAGCCCCTCCGTCGGCCCAGGGGCCCTTCATGTCGGCACTGGGCCCTCTCCGACTGTCTAAGGTCCTCCATCGGCTAAGGACCCTCTTAGTCGACACAGGGGTTCTCCTTAGCGACCCAGGACCTCCTCTGCCGGGTCAAAGTCCCTCTTTCAACATCCTGGGCTCATGCCAAAGGCCCTTGCACGGCTTGGGTCCTGTCTCACGACTCAAGAGCCCCTTCCCGACGGCTCGTGGTCCTCTCCGGGGAACTAGGGCCCCTCCGTCATCTCGTGGGCCCTCTTACGACCCAGGGCCTTTCCCGACAGGCTGGAGACCCCATTACAAAAGTGAAGGCACTGTCTATCAAGTTAGGGGTCCTTTCCTTGGCTTGAGCTCCACCAATACCAGCCTTCATAATAGCTCGGGTCTCTTCTCGTCAGCCCGGGGACTCTTCCAACGATCCGGTACCCTCCATCTACCTGGAAATTCTTCACGTTTGCTCAGCCCAAAGCCGTCAACATTTCCCGAGGGCACTCTCCGTTCATTCGTGGCCCTCCTCATCTGCCCAGAACACTTCCCATCAACCCTGGTACCCTTTCGTCGGCCCAGGGGCCCTTGCAGGTCCCTTGCACCGACGCCTTGAGGGCCCATTGTGGATCCCTCGAGGCGGTCGCCTGGAGGGCCCTGTTGGCACACAGGAGCGCTTACTTGTTGAGACATTCTTGAGTTACAGTTGTCTTGTCGTTGTTGTGCGGACAGAGCCGGAGGACGAAATTTCCCTTGTGATTTGCCGTCAGTTCCACTTCGACCTCGATTATCTGCAACATGGCACACGTGCAGCCTCAAAAGGTGTTTGTATCTGCTTACGGACGCGAATCGGATTCAAGACTGTCAATGCGAACAGCAGGCACGTAATAATTTGAATATGTTCGAGCTCGCAATTAATCCAGGCAATGGTTGGTAGGCATTGGCGCAACCAGAGAGGAATGGGAATGACGCTACTACTCCTCCCCTCTCGAGGTTTAAGAACGTTATACACCATGTTGAAGGAGCGCTGCAGTACAACTTTGGAGCACCCCAGCCGCTGTAGGGCACCCATGCAGTTTGCAGAGAGGGGCACCCTAGTCGTTGTATGGTACCCTGTAGTCTGCGGACTATCCCTGTAGTCTGCAGAGGGGCGCCCAGCTGTTGTAGGGGCACCCCTGTAGTCCATAGGGGGCATCCCAGTCGTAGAACTTTATCTCTAAAAATTATACTCAACACAAGTGTCATGGGTACCTAGGTAGGGGACACCTCGACGAAAAATGCTCGTACCGGAGAGGCACCTTCCGGTGCTGCTTCCCCGACAAACAATCCCTGGCCGCGCCACCGCTGGCGGCGCATGGAGCAAGCTACTACCGCTTATTCGTCGTATTTCCATATATGATTAATGGGTTGCGGTGGCTCAGCGGTAGGGCATTGGACTCTTGATCGCAAGCTCGTGGGTGCAAATCCCGCAATCGGCGAGATTGCCAAGTCCACCCGTGACCAATCGGGGTAGTGTCTGGCGACGCTAGCAGTCGAATGCGTCGGAAAAGAGCCAAAGGAACTCGCATATGATGAAAATAGGTATGCGAACGGGTGATGAAATGAATACTCCTGAGGAACTAGCTCCAATTAAATGATTTCTTGACAGCAAAATCTAGTTGGGCTTTGTGAACCAGGCGTGTAAATGAGCTTGGAACCGGATAGATACGTCAGCCCTCTAAGATAAGCAGCCACTCATCGACTTTGGCGCCGGATGATAAGATAGGGGCGAATCACTGCCTGATAATTTGTCCTCCGTTCCCTGTATGTGAGCACGGGCTTCGGAGGACTTGAGCACCGGTTTGAAGTGCCGTACGTCTCGAGGCGAAGGGCGATGGGCCGAGGCTTGAGGCCGGGCAAGATAGAATGACGGCCAGGGGCCATGGCCCGAATTGTAGGGACCCTGCCCATCCGTTGGTCACGCATGGATAGTTGCACGTTACAGCGGGAGGGTTCCGGCGAGACATCGACTGGACTAACGCTAAGTAGGTTTTATATAGCCAAGTATGTATTTATGTTCTAGGAGCTAGTAAATGGGCTTATAGAATTAAGGCGAGGAACGTTAACAATAATGGTGAAGCCAGCTGTGATTGGTAGCTATGCACGTTTGTTTGTGCACCATTGGGGGGAGCGGGAAACAAATTGGGGGTGAACCAATATATGAAGTAAAGAGAAGAGAGTGGATGGGACGGGCGAATGTGAACAAGTGAAGAGAACAAATGTGATACATAGCTTTTAAAAAGAGCAGCGAAAGCTGCCTGGGGGCTCAAACACATGCACCCATTAAGTGCGGTACCGTTTCCTCACATTGTTCCTATTTGTACCAGGCAGTCCCAGCTGAGGCCAAACCATTCGAACCTATGAAAAGATGCGGGGAGAGACTATGTGATGCTAGTGCCTGCCGCCCAGTCCGGGGCCTGTCCAGTGTCCACAGTCCAGCGCAGGCCGCCGGCGCCTGCCGCCCAGTCCTGAGCTTGTCCAGTGTCCACAGCCCAGCGTCGGCCGCCGGCGCCCGACGCCCAGTCCGGGGCCTGTCCAGTGTCCACAGTCCAGCGCGGGCCGCCGGCCGGTCCGGGGCCTGTCCAGTGTCCACAGTCCAGCGCGGGCCACCGGCGCCCGCCGGCCAGTCCGGGCCTGTCCAGTGTCCACAGTCCAGCGCGGGCCACCGGCGCCGGCCGCTCAGTCCGGGGCCTGTCCAGTGTCCACAGTCCAGCGCGGGCCACCGACGCCCGCCGGCCAGTCCGGGGCCTGTCCAGTGTCCACAGTCCAGCGCGGGCCGCCGGCGCCCGCCGGCTAGTCCGGGGCCTGTCCAGTGTCCACAGTCCAGCGCGGGCCGCCGGCCAGTCCGGGGCCTGTCCAGTGTCCACAGTCCAGCGCGGGCCACCGGCGCCCGCCGCTCAGTCCGGGGCCTGTCCAGTGTCCACAGTCCAACGCGGGCCACCGGCCAGTCCGGGGCCTGTCCAGTGTCCACAGTCCAGCGCGGGCCACCGGCGCCCGCCGCCCTGTCCGGGGCCTGTCCAGTGTTTACACCCCAGTGCCGGCCGCCCTGTCCGGGGCCTGTCCAGTGTCCACAGCCCAGCGCAGGCCGCCGGCGCCCGCCGCTCAGTCCGGGGCCTGTCCAGTGTCCACAGCCCAGCGCAGGCCGCCGGCGCCGCCGCTCAGTCCGGGGCCTGTCCAGTGTCCACAGTCCAGCGCGGGCCACCGGCGCCGGCCGTGTCCAGTCTCCACAGCCCAGCTTCGGCCGGTGATCCATGTTTGTTGAATGCATTTGTTGGTTGCCTGGTGAATTGTAGGGTAACAGTCAGATGTGAGTAGGGGCAGTGTGTAGCTTGTTGCAGTGCGGTGGCTAGATTTGCTTCGGTGTCTCCATGTTCGTTGCCGTGTATTAATTGTGTGGCTTGGGATCCAAGCCACACAATTAATACAATATAATGCAATTAATACAATATAAAAATAATGCTGTTCTTGGTGCGTGGTTAATTTGAAAAATACGAGTAGTATTTTTTGGTATGCGGGGGTGTTTGCAAGTGGTATGTAGGTGGTAAGTGGAATGTAAGGCGTTATGCTTTGTATTTGTTATTTTTATTCTGTGCCTGGTGATTTCTTTGAATGCCTGTCAGGCGGGCCGCCAAGGGCGGTTAGCCTCCAGGCGGGCTGCCAGGGGGCAGTCAGCCGGGACGCCAGGCCATTAGAGAGCGGCGAGCTGATCAGCCAGGCCGACCGATCTCCGGGTGAAATGTAAAATTTGCCGCTTCAGCCACCGACCCTCTACCCAGCCCAGTAGCTGTGCGAATCGGATTTCAGTTGGCGCCAGCCGCGTTCACTTTTGCGCAACGGATGCATAGCACGTCCCATTGCAGGCTGCCGACAGCTGACGAAACCCAGCTGCGGGCGAACTGCCTATCAGTCAGGGCCTCCCCAGTCGACCCAGTCGTTCACGGGTGCTGTTGAGCCATGGACGCTCCGGCCACTGCGACCGCGGCGGCGCGAGGTGGTCCCGCCGCCACGGCCGACTGGCTGCGACAGCACGTGCCGTTCCTGGCCGCCAACTGGCGCTGGCTGCTGCTGTCGCTGGTGGCGGCTGCGCGTCGTCCACCTGCTGCTGGAGCGCCGCCGCGCGCCCGCCCAGGACGACTGCGTCGGCGACGACGAGGCCGAGACGGACTGGCGGCCGCCGGCCGGCGAGCCGGCCGCGCGCGTGCCGTACGCCATGGAGGCGCTGGCGCCGGAGGCGATGGTGCGCCGGTCGGCAGACTTCCACCGGCTGATGGACGGCCGGCGCTCGGTGCGCCACTTCAGCGACGAGCCGGTGCCGCGCGAGGCGGTCGAGAACGTGATCCGCGCGGCCGGCACGGCGCCCAGCGGCGCGCACACCCAGCCGTGGACGTTCGTGCTGGTGGCGGCGGCTGACGTGAAGGCGGCCGTGCGGCAGATCGTCGAGGAGGAGGAGCGGGTCAACTACGAGCGGCGCATGGGCCGCCGCTGGGTGGCCGTACCGGCGCCGCTGCTCACCGACTGGCGCAAGCCGTACCTGACGCGCGCGCCCTACCTGATCGCCGCGTTCCGGCACGCGTACGGCGTGGACGCGCGCGGCGACCGCTTCGTCACCTACTATAACGAGATCAGCTGTCACCTGGCGTGCGGCGTGCTGCTGGCGGCGCTGCACGCCGCCGGCCTGGCGACGCTCACCAGCACGCCGCTCAACTGCGGCCCGCGGCTGCGCCAAGCTGCTCGGCCGGCCGGCCAACGAGAAGCTGGTGCTGCTGATGCCCGTCGGCAGGCCGGCCGCCGACTGTACCGTGCCCGACCTGCGCCGCAAGCCGCTGCATCGCATCATGGCGACGCTCTGAGGCGGCGTCACCGGCAGGACTGGAGCCGGGCCATCGTGGTGAGGCTTGGATTGTGGCGCTACCGGCCAGACCGAACCGGGCCATCGTGGTGAGGCTTGGATTATAGCGTCATCGGTCAGACTGAACCGGGGCATCGTGGTGAGGTTTCGATTGTGGCGTCACCAGCCGGACTGAACCGGGCCATCGTGGTGAGGTTTGGTTTGCAGCGTCACCGGTCAGACTGAACCGGGCCATCGTGGTGAGGCTTGGTTTGTAGCGGCACCGGTCAGATTGAACCGGGCCATCGTGGTGAGGTTTGGATTGTGGCGTCACCGGCCGGACTGAACGGGGGCCATCGTGTCGGGGCCATCGTGACGTAACTCTGAGGTTGCGCCATCGGCCGGACCGAACTAGGTCATCGTGGCGACGCTGAGGCTCTGCTGGTGGCGTCACCGGCAGTGACTAAATCGGGTCATCACGGTGGGCTGGGCCGGTGATGTCACTGGTGCAACTCGGCCCAGTGACGTCACCATGCCGGTGACGTCACTGGGATCAGGACCGGGAGCAGGAGCGTCCTGTCGATATTCCATTGCCGCAGTGTCGGCCGGTGGCGTGGCCGCCCAACAGCCGCCCAGGCAGGCGTCTGCGAGCCCCGGACCAGCTCTGTGCCGCCGTCTACTCACTGTTCGGCGCGTCCGTCCGCCGTTGCTCCGCCACTGGTCGTGCAGAGTCCAGCGAGTGCCCGGCGGGTTCGCCACTTCCAGTCGGCCGCCGAGCCCTTACTGGCCGTCCGCACCCGACAATTGACCTCGTGAGTGAAGCGACTGTTGTGGCCGTCAGTGCAAGCTTCTGACAATTGGTCTCATGAATGAAGTGACAGTGGTCGTCGGTACAAACTTGGGCCCGAGCGTGGGGCCTGCTTCGCGTTGCTGTATTCAGTAGAGTCGGAGGGGCGCAGCGACGCCAGGTGTACCGCTTTCTTGGCACACCCGAAACATCGGTTTCAGACATTGGAGGTTCTGAAGCATTGACACTTTCGAAATTTTGGATGTTAAAACAGTGGTTTTGAGACACTGGTCTTTGAATTCGCTGAACGAAGGCTGCTTTTGCGATTTCAGGTCATCGGGATTTGGAATTTTGGGGTATTGAAGGTTTGGCGTTTTGAGACTTGGGAATTTTTTTATATAGACTCTAGGTGACAACTGACTGGTTAATTCTGCGGTAGCATTGGATGCCAACTGATGGTACGGGCCCGGTGTGATAACTTGCCGTATCGCAGAAATATAGGCGCTTACCTGTTCACCAATGTCAGAACCGGGGGGATGGTAAAGGAGGTTATGACCTCCCTGAAATGTTTTACTTCGTACTTTAAGTAAATGCTGCGCTTCCTTCTGAGAAAGTGACAGTGATGTGCGCTTAGCATGTTTCGGAGCTAATTGATACATGTATAGCAATAAGTAATCTACATCAAGACTAGATACAATTGCTTCATGTTATGAAGGAATACTTGAAGTAATGAATAAAATTGCCGGTATGAAAAATGTCATCATTTGAATAAATGGACTTCAAGGTTTTGCCTTATAGTTGCAAATTTGCACACATCCTAAGAAATACTAAGCTAACCAAAACTGTTGCAGCAAGCGCCAAATCGACCTCATGCGACAAAAATACGCATACTCGAGATCTTTTACATCGTTCTTGACAAGCGAACCGATAGGACGAGTTAGTCACATGCAGGAGGTGCAGTACACCAGGATTGAGTGGTGTAGCCTGGATTTGGTTCAAGAGCGAACATCTGAAGGGCACCTACTTGGGCCACTTCGAAGCTCCCTTAGGTTTGTCATTTTGTTCTCAATGGGTCCTTTAGACAGATGTTTATATATATATATATATATATATATATATATATATATATATATATATATATATATATATATACATATACATATACATATAAATATCGCCCGAAAGTGGATGAAGCCGGTGAAACGGAAAAAAGCAATTCGAACATGGAAAATCACTCGGTTCACAAAAAATCACACGAACAGCCCCGAGAAACTGCTGCCGCATCACTATGTGGTAGCAATTGGTAAAACGTAGGTGCCCCCTAGCAGAAACCGTACCATCGTATGAAGTGTGGTGGATGAGCAGAATGCACAAGGCGAGTGTATACGTGAACAAAGTTTGATATGGCGCTATGGACTGGAATGACTGATATTGGAATATATTAAATTTTAAAGTGATTTGCATAGATGTAATCTCAACAGCTCAACAGCAGGTGTGAAGTGACTGATCATGGACACCGAAACAAAATCCTTGGAACAGGGTAAGGAAGTAAGAAGGTTGAAATCCGGTAACTCAGAAACGATAGTGGTAGGTTGGACCCATCCACAGGGCAGGCGCGCACCGGATTTTGCCATGGGGTGGGGGGGCGGACCGAAAAGTGCACTGCGAGGCTCCAAAGGGACTTGACCGGCTCCAAAAGGAACTTTGCGGCCCGGGGCACACTGGAAGGTTTGTTGACCGGGGGATGGGGCGTGAATTTTCCATGCCGCATAGGACAGGAAATGGCACGGGGTAATGTCATTTTTAGGCCAAAAGGGCAGTTTTGGGCACAAAGGACACATTGGCACAGGCGGAGCACATAAGGCAGGTGATTTTTGGCTAAATTTTGGACATTCCGGCCAAGAGGGCACTTTTCGGTCAAAGGGCACTTTTGGCCAAAGGGCACCTTGGTCTCATGGGGGGCCCTGGCCCTGCCCCCCTTCCGGTGCGCCACTGCCACAGGGCACTAAAGTTGGTCACCAATTTTTATATTTAAAAATGATAAAATTAGCCCCTTTGAAAACATCGTTATCGAACTAGGGTTTTTAATGGGGATGGTGAAGCCTCTCCAAGTCCGTTTGCCCCCTCCTTCCGACGCAATTCTTAGGTACAACACTGATATATGCAAGGATGATTAATATCTGGGTAAATAAAGCACAGCGCGCGCTGGTGTGGCCAATGCGAGACCTGTAATCAAGGTCAAATATACCGGTAAATGGCAGAAAACACACCGTTTAGCTGCCGACAACAATCAACAAAAAGGAAACCAATTACGGAAAATAAAATAACATTAAAAAATATTCAATAAACACATGAAAATAATTAGCTTGGATACAAATACGATTGCCCTAACTCCATGGGCACATATTGCTATTCATTCTGTTATTTGCTCCATTCCACAGATAGCTTGATAGGGGTGGTATTCATAGGGGTGAGGACCACATTGTTGCGCCTTTTGAACACATTCAGACCACCTCAAAATGAGGCGCGAACACCAGTGAGAAAAACAAATGCAAAAATTATGGAGTGCCTTTTTCGCCATCGCTGGAGCGACCGCGCTGCTGGAGCAGTTGTGGTTAGGCCACTGAGACAGCTGTGGCCTATTGGGCGGTCGTCACCGCTAAGGACGGCCGTGGACGTTCGGCCCTCCCCTCTCCCCCCCGCGGTGGCTGACCTTCCCGGTCCCGGGCACCATTTATGGCCTTCAAGGATAACTCATCTATGAGCCTGGCCCTTAGTATTCCTCGCATCGTTCGCCAGTTCTCAATGACTGCCTAAGCTCTCATAGGGCCCGATCCCTCATGTGCCCATCCAAAAGCTCAAGAGCATCTAAATCCAGTATCCTCTGGTTCTTTGGGAATATTCATCCGTTATGAGCCCTCTCCGTCGCGCACGGATCCTCTCCAGTCCTCGACAAACCTGTCTAGCTTCCAGAGGAGCCTGCGGTTCCGAGACGAGGCCGCAATTTCTAGCAAGCATAGCCTGATGCATGTGTCTCACGGAGTCCTCGCAGAAATCGTTCCATGATTCAGAAATCGTCCCTTTCAAAATCCGTGGATAGTTTACGACATGGGTGTGACTGAAATTGATTGAGCGGCCAATCGATGTTGTTGGTGGGATTTATATCCGGAATGGGCGCCATCGATTGAAAGGAGCTCGTTGAGCAGGAGGAATGCACCCGGCCGTCCTGGAAGGCGCCTCCATGGGCTCGATGGTTAAGCTTGGATCTGACAGCTCCGATGGTTAGCTTCGATCTGCCCAATCAGTAGCGAGGGCTAGATCAATGATTGGTGGACAGAACACAGTCTTACCGTATAGAAAATGACACCCCTAGTTTGTATTGGCATATCATGGTGTAGGTGCCATCGCACAGAGTGTAGTCTGACCACGTCCGGCGTAGCTTGCCGAACAGGCCGCACCTGGACCGCCAAGGAGACGCACGCCGCTGCTGAGCTGGCGTTCGACCGCCCTCGTCTGCTGACCGTAGCCGCCGGCCTGCGCGGACCTGACCCGGTGCGTACCGCTTGGTGATGACGCCGTTAGCGAGAACTCGCCTCTGGCCTCGTGCGGCCGAGGCTCCGAGTCCACATCGCAGTTGTCGCCGCACACGCCGCACTTGCCCCGTTCTGCTCGTATTGAACTGCGGCACACGGCGCAGCGTTCAGCCAACCTTGTCCAAGTACAGCGGCTTCATTGTCTTTTTCTGTCACGGCCTTCCTCGACGAGGTCTCAAGCACAGAGATGGCCAGGTGAACCCAACCGCTCTGAGACTTTCTGCAGTATCGGAGGAGTATATCAACGAATGGAATAGTTCGAATTTAGTTTACTAGGCACAACCTGTGGAGCTTCGGCGACTTTGAAGAACAAACCTGCATCGAGGTTCAAGCTAAGCTGTTTTCCCCCTAAGATTGGGATTTAAATATGATGATTCCATAGATGCGCTTAGAACTATTTAATTTACCAGTGCATCTACACAGGAGCTATTTAGTTCCAACCCTTCACAGTTAACAGAATCCATACCCCATTGTTCATGACCCGCGAGCTGTAGGAGTGAACTAAGCCCAGGACCTTCACCATGGCAGGAGTGTAAAGCTATCAAATATTGTTGCTCGTGTCAAACTGCGGTTGGGTCAATGATATCTAGTGTACGCCTAATATGTGCTAATAGTTAAGCTGATGCATTTCTGTGACAATGCAATCATTGTTATAGAAGTGTGATTCACACACAAAAGAGATGAAAATCGACACATTAAACCCGGACAAAGAGATCAACTTCCACCTTCCGTAATGCAATGAAAAAGATGAAGGGAATGCAAAAGGTGGCAAGTGATCCGGGAAGGTGTATAATGGGTGAATTGACACTAACCAACAAAGCCTCCACAGAATAGCTCGTTATCGTTGTAGTTCACTGGACCTGTGAAGCCAGACCGCCAGGGCGTTTCTGGCGGGAGAGATCCATCGTCTCCCGTGACCAACAGCGCTCTCACCACCTACGGGCAGAGAAGGACGCAAATCACGAGAACGCCGGAGCAGGTACCAGCAAAGGGGCCAGTCGAGAGATGAATCGGAAAATGTCGCGGTAGTACCACCACCTGGGAAGAGCACAGACCACATGGGAAGTCACACCAACTGGGTTTCCCAAAGACTTCTTAAAACTTATGATGTTGCTTTTCTGCAGCACTGCGATTTTTATATTAGCCTTTCCATGCATTCCCATGAACTCCAGAGAGTGATGTAACTGGGTGGTGTTCAGCCACTACTGACTGATTGTTCAGCACCATGGCTTCTGTTCCGAAACTCCAGCCATGTTGGAGTATGAGACACAGCTTAGAGACTTTTCGGAGGTACCAACCCTATTGGATGCAGCAGCTAACACAGGTTATTTTATTCGGAGTTGTTTTATATACTTTTGAGCGGAGGGCTTCATTCTCCTCCATGCTGGTTTGCCTCATCCAAATATATTTCATTGCCTTCATGTCCCCACACGAACACACAAAAAAAAATCAACACCCGTGCTACTCGGAGAGTATGAAGTCTGCGACAGTAACCATCATAGCCATCAATGTGCAGTAGACCGGCCAGCCACCTGGCAGAATAAATCAAGACCACAGTTTGGGAACACTCCACCAGTCTCGAACTCAAAGTATATTACAGTTGCCTATCCCGATATGACTTGTTGTTTTTATTGGAGATGGTTTGGCTTTAACAAGTATCAACAATTCAAATGGTACGTTAGTATATTTTGTAAAAATTCTAGTCTCTGCACATATAGAATGTAGACCAACTCTTCTCGTTGGGTTCAAAATGATGACCCATGCGTACAGGAATATAATAATAGAATGCATGGGT